>JAECUM010010567.1:0-74294 GCA_016617855.1 Megalonaias nervosa
GAGGACTTTGTATAGCGCCTAATCTTTAGAAGCTCTAAGCGCTTTACAACATTTGACAACACTTAAAAAACATATATAATGATATGATTACAAAATTAGAAACAAACACCACGAAAGTAGAAACAGAAAATATGCTGTAAATATTTAAGGCAAGGATACATTATTAGGTCTTTAAGTCTGTTCTTGCAGTTGAAATAGGTGAGTTTTAAGAGCGCTCTTGAATGAGATCACTGTGTCTTTGTGTCTAAGTGCAGTGGGCAATTCGTTCCACATTTCTGGGCCCTGGTATGCAAAGAGCGTTGTCCATATGATTTCATTTTCATAGTGGGAATAATGAGAATACGAGTGTCAGAAGAGGAGCGTAAGTATCTTGCAGGTGTGTACACATGGGTGAGGTCAGATAGGTATGTTGGACTGGAGCCCGTCAGTGAAACGTAGCACAAAGAACAAATTTTGTGTTTAATTCTGGATCGTATGGATAGCCAGTGTAGGGTACAGAGCAGGGGAGAGGCATGCTCTGATCGTGGTACTCTAAGGATGATTCGAGCAGCTGCATTTTGAACTTTTTGAAGTTTCTGAAGTAGATATTGAGACAAACCAGACAGAATTGAGTTACAATAGTCCAGTCTTGAAAGTACTAAGGAACACACAAGTGTTTTGGTGGCATCAACTGAAAGATATTTGCGAATGGAGCTGATTCGTCTCAGCTCAAGATATGCAGCCTTGCATATGTTCATGACATGTTGGTGCAACGAGAGTACTGTCGAGAGTGACACCGAGGTTTCGTACTGACTGTGTGAATTTAATGTTGGTGTTGCTGATATTTATTGTCTGAGGTAAAGGATATGAATGAGAAAGTCTTTGTGTTGTAATCAGGATGGCTTCAGTTTTATCGTCATTCATCTGCAGCTTGTTACATGTCATCCATGATTTCACATCGGAAATGCACCTCTCTACGCCTTGGATGGTAGCTTCAACTTCAGCTGGATGGCTAGATTTGTATATTTGGGTGTCATCAGCATACAATTGGTGAGACACTGGATGATGATCTATGACACTTGAGAGTGGCTGAGTGTATAGAATGAAGAGAACAGGTCCAAGAACAGACCCCTGTGGAACACCACAGCATAGATCAACTGGGCTGGAGTGTTTTCCATTTGCGGACACAATTTGTGTCCTGTTGACCAAGTAGGACTTGAACCATAGTAAGGCCGTATCATGAATGCCAAATACATGCTGGAGACGGTGAAGTAATATATCATGGTCTATAGTGTCAAATGCTGCAGACAAGTCAAGGAGAGTGAGGACTGTAATCTTTCCGCTATCCAAAGCAGAGAGAAGGTCATTGACTACTTTCAGAAGAGTAGTTTCAGTACTGTGGCAAGGGCGATATGCAGACTGTACATTGCTAAAAAGACTGTTTGAATTCAGATGAGATACAAGTTGGGATAGAACAACTTTTTCTAAGATTTTTGACATGAATGGGAGATTAGAAACTGGGCGGTAGTTCTTTAAATCATTATGGTCGAGTGTTGGTTTCTTCAGCAGAGGCTTTACAATGGCAGTTTTGTAAAATGATGGGAATTCCCCAGATGAGAGAGAGGTATTAATAACATCAGTTAGTGAAGGCAGTATTGGATCCAAGCACTCTAGCAGCAGTGACGTCGGAATCGGATCCAGTTCACATGACTTTGGTGCACTCTTCATCACGATTGTACGTACTAAATCCATAGAGACAGGTTCAAATGCTGCTAACGGTTGCCGCTGAAATTCTGTATCGCAACTGTATGGTGACGACGAGTCAACTGAAATTGTGTTGTCAAGTTTATCTCTGATGGTTTGTACTTTGTCACGGAAGAAATTTGCAAACAGGTCCGGAAGGTCGACTAGAGAGAAGGTAGCTGGAAGTGGTGTACATTTGTTCCTTGACATCAGCTTGTTAGTAATCTCAAATAGCTCTTTGCAGCTGGAACTTTCCATGATTTTAGTACTGTAGTGGGCTGATTTAGCTGCATGGACTATGTTTGTGACATTCTTCTTAGCGGCATCATAGATCTGCTTATGAATAGTGAGTCTGGTGGAAAGCCAAAGCCTCTCAGCTTTACGGTGGTCTCTTTTAGCAGTGCAAAGCTGGTCCCTAACACTGCTATACCACGGAGAACACTTCTGAATTGCTACTCTGCACTTGGTTGCTGGGGCATGTTTGTCGAGCAATGAACGCAGGCAGTTATCAAGTTGTTCTGCTGTAGTAGGTAAGCTAGTTGTTAGGTTTGCTTGTATGTCATGCATTAGTTTGGTTCTGTTTATCATACGGAGGTTTCTCTTAGTAGCGAATAAAGGTGGAGGGTTAGGGACTGATACGTCAAGATGGCATATAATGCAGAGGTGATCTGATGAAAGTTCGTGGGACACCAGGGAGGACTGAAGAATATTATCATCAGGTCTGTAAAGAATCCAATCTAATATGTGAGCATGTTTATGGGTGGGTTGGCTAACTGACTGTTTGAGGTTGAAAACGTGAATGGAATCAAGGAGTTTCGATGTGCATGGGTTTCCAGGACAGTCAAAGTGAAAGTTGAAATCTCCAAGTATAATCAGGTTGCCACCTATCGAATTTCCATACTCCAGGAGATTCGGAAACTGCTCCGAAAAGAGATTCGGTCAGCTTGTTTTTTCTACTAGGAGGAGGGCGGTAGAGGCAGAAAAAATGGACTGACCTTTGTTCCAGTGTGAGTGTAGTTTGGACTAGTTCAAACGATGTGTGGTCGAAATTGAAAGTTGTTGTGTAGTTAAGACGGTTGATCATGGAGGTCTTTGCGATGACAGCAATTCCACCTCCGCGAGAGTGGCGGGGGAACGACTTGATGGATTAACCGGTGGGTGTTAGATCCACGCACTTGGGTTTATCGCCTGATGTTTTTAGCCATGTTTCTGTCAGGAAAAAGACGTCGATATTCTGATCGTTGATAAAATTAACTATTTCTGTGCGCTTTTCCGATGGTCCTACTGATTGGGCATTGAATAATGCGATGCGCAGTGGTATCTCTTCGATAGCTGACACAAAGGTTGACGATTTAATTGGAATTTGGATTAGGTTGTCTAAATTAACGGCCGAATTTTTAAATTTCTGCGCCGGAAAGGGCGAAAGGGAGATAACTGGAATTCTTCTTCCTGTTCTACGCCGGCCAGCTTTGAAACAACGCTTCTTTTTTCGCTTCCGTTTACAGTTATGGAATGATGAATGTAGTCCCAGATCGTTTAGTCTAGTGCACAATGTAGTGTGGAGAGCCAAGGAGTGGCCATTTAACGCAATTAATGAGGGTCCATCATAGCATAAACGGGTGGACTGGCGAGTATCACGTGATGGCGGCTTGTTCGATAACAAAGGAAGCCGCAACAGTGGAGCAAGACAGCTGAGAAAAAGTCTAATTTTTCTCGTTTCCAATACAAGAAGATGAAGAAACACATTCGAAAAGAACAGCCAGTGCATGATGAACACAACAACGCAGACGAAGACAGACAACAAGCACATAGATCATGAAAACGGCACAAAAATCCGGACAGCTGCCTCAAGCCGGTTAAGCGATAGCAGCCATCTTAAATCGTTCTTAAATATTGTGACTGTATGGTTCTCTATACGTACCATGTTATTAAAACTGGGAGGCATGGTTCTCCATGCGTATTATATGATTTAAGTATATTACTTTGCAGTTCTTTATCATAATTCCTTATCGATATCCATAATTATTAAACGATTGTGTGATAGATTAAGATATTAAACGATTGCATGATAGATTACGGTTTTTTATAATCAAAATTAAACTTGTGATGTTCACTAGATAGCCAATGTGACATAAACAGTTTATGCTGCATTTAATATTCAGCATAGTTTTCCTCAAAGTTTTCGGTTGTGGTCACGTATAATTTGAGAGGAATTATTTATTTAAATTCTGCTTTGGAATTAAAAAGTGCCCGTTGGATCCTTGGATTAAACATATTAAAACTATATTTTGAAAATTTGTTTTTATGTCATGTTACATGAATCAGTATGATGTCATTTTAATCCGTCATATAACTCAGTGACCTTTATCTAATTGTGGAAGGTACATATTGTGACTTTATGGTTCTCTGTATGTACCATACGACGTAAATTGCGATGTATGGTTCTCCATAAGTAACATATGATTTAAATTATTACTATGCGGCTCTCGAAGATAATATAATTTTTATCGATATCCATAATTATTAGAGAACCTTGAATAAGATATTTAAAGATTTTGTGATAGATGGATAGATGACGGTTGTTTATAATCAAAATTAAATTTTTGCCGTTTGCTAGGTAGCCAATGTGACTTAAATAGTTTATACTGCATTTAATATTCAGCATAGTTTTTCTCAAAATAATCAGTCTATTGTAACAATATTCATCAGAATCGGGCACACTTGTATTGTCTACTTTAAGCATCTCCATATTAGCAGATACATCTCTTGTATAGATGCTTTTAATTGCATATATTGAAACTGATCCGCAACATTTTTACAATGCTCATATGTAAAATGATGACACGTCACTTGGCATAACCCTTTGTATTTAGCTTCTAAATCGTCAACAAAATCAGAAATACCGAAAAGCACTATCTTCAAACGTAAAGTTGTGCCGTTTTGTCTTTCTACGGTATATGGTGTTCACCACAAACTAAATCTAACATCAGGCAATGTGGGCCTGCATTAAAAGTAGCAAATGAATAGACATTTCGTCAAAAACATAATCACGATAGCTCTCTTAGTAGATAGATAAATACATAAGAGACAAGGCGATTATAATAACGATTTATTTGCACATTTAGGACCAGTCTAAAAATGGGTGAACATAAAATATAGTATATATGGGTTTGATTTGTCAGGATTGATTGATAATGAAATTAAAATTCAAGACAAATAATTTTTGAGAGTTAAACTAGTTGTCCCTTAAAAAGGGAAATTGTTTTATTGATGTAATTTCAGTTCTTTTACAAACTTGAGTTTGGAAAACTTATTATTGAAATTAGCACCTGATTCTTGCGTGCGGAATAGAAAATTCATGTTTTAACACATATAGATCTAGAAAATGACGGAATGTGTATGGTTTTCTCTACACAGAAGCTGTCATCAAGGATGCGTCTATACTTTGTCGTGCTTCTTTAACTGATATTGTCTGCTTGACGTTTGTCTGTAATCGAGGGTAAACTTCTGGCCTACTTGATCATTGTCTTGCATTAAAAGTGTTTACTTAATTTGACTTCAATGCCTTAATTACGATTATTAATTATAATGATCTGAAAACGAACTTCTTCACAATATTTTGCAATCTTCCGTTAGGTTTTCAGAAAATGCTATTGCGACAAGTGGGGATGTAAATAACGAGGTTTTTGTAAACAAAATCTCATTTCCGTTTTAATATCAGTTTTTGGGATCTATGATTAGAGTTTTCAGTTGTGGTCACGTATAATTAGAGAGGAATTATATATTCAAATTAATTTGGAACTGCAGTGTGCCCTTTGAATCTTTGAACTAAACACTACACTGGATATATCGAGGACTCATTCAAAGACATTTTGGTTTATATCATTGTCATACATCAATACATTCAAGACTATTCGAATTCATTCGCAACATTGTATATTTTTGGACTTGTGATAGAACATGTAGGACAATTTGGGATTTAATTCACAATACTGTAAGTACCTCTTAAAATATCACCTTTTGACTTAGAGAATTGAATTATTTGCTTATTTTACTAAATTTGTTTGTTTTGCTTTTTTATGTTGGATAGTCTAAGACCACAGAGTCGTAATAACTGATAAGTGTAAGTTTTATCATGACCAATTTAGAGTTATTCAATTTTTAATATTATGGTGTTTGCATAGGTTCACCGTGAAGTTGAATTAGAACATACTATGCATTTAAAACAAGAAGTACCATCCAGTCATGTTTTCCTACATTTGTTGATGTAAGCTATACTGATAAACAAAATATATCAGATCGATATTTTGACCCAAATTATCCACAACAACTCATCGAAAATAACGTACAGCTCTTTAACGTGATACATCGATGACACAGTCCCCTTTCATGCAACCTTTATATTCTCACATAAGATAATTTTAATTTTCCCCTATTGTGACTTCTATTTTCTGCTTTCAGTTCTCCATCGTAATATAGATACAACAATGGTTTAATGAAAATATCTGTACACTCAGAATAGAGACGATCTATTCTTCTGATTACTCTCTCTCTCTCTCTCTCTCTCTCTCTCTCTCTCTCTCTCTCTCTCTCTCTCATTTAGCCCCCTTCGGTTCCCTAAATTAGATTTCTAAATTAATCTTTCAACGTTTAGAAGTTTTTGTGATGATCTGTGTATGCTGTATACTAGAATAATAAAAATATAGCGATATGATTGCCCACTTGGAAACTGGTTCATAAAACTTCATGTGAATCATACCTGGTATATTAGTTAGTATATATGCATGCAGATTGATAGGAATCCTCATGTATGGAGAGAGATACTGTGTATTTCATGAGACACTATGTTTCCCTTTGATATCACTACGGCCTAATAACATGCAGTATACAAACATGTTCATACCTTACTCTTGGCCATAAATACACCTACCGAGGTAGAGAACTCTGTATGGGTTATTTATATCCGAAAAGAGGCCAGGTAGAATCGATAATACCTGGAAGATATGATTATGTATTAATTGAAAACAATGGCGACTGCTTCGCCAATAGAGGGACTGTTTTCGCACGTATTACAGTGTCCGATCTGCCTAGAAACGTTTAAAAGACCAAAAGTTTTATCATGCGGACATACATATTGTGTTTCGTGCCTTCAGTCTCATATCAACAGTAAGTTAATCAACAGAGGAACTCCTCAGGCACGCTTTTCTTGCCCAGTGTGTAGAACAGATACAACTTTACCTGATCCGTCGGTGGCAGTCGAGCAGTGGGCGGAATCATTCCCTGTAAACAGCATTGTGTCTTCTTTACTGGATATGACTGTAGATAGCAACGTCCTTTTGTAAAGATTGTAATAAATATGTATGCACAATGTGCAGGGAACAGCATGATGAAATAACTTCACAAAATAGACACACTGTTTACAGTATGTTCTCTGATAACAAATTCAAGGTCGATATACCCAACTTGTCTTCCGTAGAAATGTGCCGTAGGCATCCGAAGGAACATCTCAAGTTCTTCTGTGAGGATGACAATGTCCTCTGTTGTAATACCTGTGGGTTTCTTGAACATAGGAAATGTGAAAGAGTCATCACCATTGACGATATGATAAAGACGTTCGATGTGGGGAAAAAATCCAAGGATGTGGAGGCCAGCATACGTAAATTAGAAAGTCACATGAAACGGATTACAAGCAAGGTAGAAGAAACCGCTGACAATATTAGCAATTACAAAACAGCCATTTTACAGCAAATCCAGAGTCTCAGAGTAGACTTAAATGCTAAACTTCAGCAACTTGAGGATGATTTGATCGTCTCACTTGAAGGACATCACAAAACTGAAGATTCAAACCTGCGATCTCAAGAAGCCAGGGGACAGAGTTTGATTACTGCCATTAACAGTGACCTGACCCAGTTTGACCTTGTGCTGACCCACGGGTCAGAGGTCCAGAATGTCATCGTTCTCCACAGCATGGAGGAAAATGAAACCAGATATTCCGAGGCCATATCGGCGTTCCAGGAAGATATACAAGATATCACATTTGAGTTGGAAATTAACACGAGCCTTAAAGACTTGATGAATGATTTAAATAGATTTGGAATAATAAAGGTGACCAGAAGTAAACCCTATCTTCCCCCGTGTCCTATGACAACAACATCTCAACAGAAGATGGCAGCTCTAGGTGTATCCAGTGGATCTCCGTTAATGGACAGAAAAGCAATGAAGATATCTCAGTTCAATGTAAAAATATTTGGAGATAATGCTTCATGTCACATATCGGACCTTCTAATACTGCAAGGCACGAAACACATCCTTCTCGATAATTCCAATTCAAAGATTAAAGTGTACGGGGAAAATTATAAGTTTCAAGAGAGTATGACACTCCAAGGAAACCCTTGGAACGCTTGCATCCTACCTGACAACAACATGGCCGTGACTGTACCCAATGATAAGATCATTCTTGTCATTGGGATAGAGGACACGATGAACAAAGTCAGAGAGGTCAGAACGCGGCTCAAGTGTTGGGGTATAGCAATGTTGAGGAATGAGATAGTGATCACCACAGATGACGATGAGCATAGTGTTTTGATACTAAACATGACTGGTACAGAAATCAGAACTGTAAGACCGTATAATTATCAAAGTGAACAACTATTAAATCCACTGTATGTCAAAATAAACAAAGCTGAAACAGTCATATGCATAACATATACGTTTGGACACAAAATAGTTGCCTACGACACATCCTGGAATGTTTTATGTACCTGCACGGATCAGAAGTTGGAATACCCATTCGGATTTGATACTGACAGGGAGAGTAACATTTACCTGTGTCTTTGCACTTCGTCTAAGGTCGTACAGCTATCAGCTGACGGCACCTTCATCAAGACACTGATAACAAAGGACCGACAGAAATGCCCACTCGCTGTTAGATTCTACAGAGACATGGACAGATTCGTTGTAACATACGGAATTTGTGATGTCATTGAAGTGTATGATATGTGTGACTAAGATTTCACAAGTAGAATTTGTCAAATGGATGAATAAACATATTTTGCTATGGTATATAAATCAAAGTCACGGTGGCGATAGGATGAACAGATTGATAAACACATTATATTATCACAAAATTAGTCATGTGAAGCAGTGCTTATATAGTATGAAATTTTCTGTGATCTAAACCTGCTTTGTATTATGTAAAAAAAAAAATATATTTCCATTTGTTTTCTTTCTTTTTTATGTGTTTATTTTCATTTTAACAAACTTTCTGTGGAATGTTTCACGCAAGGTACATTTTGTATTATGCAATATCATATTTTGTTTATTGGTTGAAATAATTTAGCAATCAGTTAATTATTCTGATATAATATGAAACATCACCTAATACAATAGCGAGACTTCATATTCCTGTAAAATTTATTAACTTGGTTACAAAACGTTGCAGTGCTTAGTCCTCGCATGTTTCATTACAATACATAGACTGAATTCATACGGTGTTGTTGTTGTTGGCTTTGGGCTTAACACCATTTCTCAGCGCAAGATAGGCCATACATGCGGCCAGTACACACTGGTGGAGGACGAACTCGTGAAATCCACAGTAAGAACCATCTACAAACGGGAAGCTACTGGCTAGCTTTCTCACAAGCCCAGACTGACTCAGAGGCTCAAACCCACGCCGATAGAGCTGAGACTGCGATGGCAATGCTCAGAAAAGACGACCGCTTTATATACCACTCAGCCACACGTGGCCCGAGTTCACACATTGGCGGACTCAGCTATGTCTAGTGATCATAGAAACTAGTAAGACAAATAGTTAATTTTAGGCATAAGAATATGGCTATTTACAATTGCTCTAAATAGCATATTAAACTGTTTAGTAATGAATTACATCATCTATTTTGTAATGGATATTTTAATTTTAATTTCGCAATAAGAAGCATTGAATTGCTGTTTTCATGCGAGAAAATACTTCGGCCCGTTGTTACATTTAAACCTTATACATTTTGCATCCGTTTATAATTGATGATAACATATCAAACATTAAATGAATACAGAGAGAAGACTTCATAGATTTATAAGATTTAATAAATAATACAGGGAGAAGAATTTATAGTCTTATATGATTTATTAATGGATAGAAAGAGAAGACTTCATTGATTTGTAAGAATTAATAATGAATACTGCTAGGAGACTTCCTAAATTTTTACGATTTAAATTAATGCAGCGAGAAGACTTCCTAATTTTATAAGATTTAATAACCAGTACAGCGATATGACTTCATGTTCTTATAATAGTTAATAAATTGGTAACAAAACGTGGCTTGTTTTAGTACTTTCTGTTTTTATTACTATATATAGACAGACTCAAATATATATATATATATATATATATATATATATATATATATATATATATATATATATATATATATATATATATATATATATATATATGGTGGTTATAGAAACTGATATTCCAACATTTGAGTTGGGCATAATTATATCGCTGTTTCTTATTTTTATAAATAACGTCCTAATCTGTTTAGCAAAGAATGGCATTTGAATTTTAATTTCAGGTCAATGTATTAAATTACTGCTTTCATGCCAGAAACTCTTTCGGGCAATTCTCAAATTCAAATTTATACATTTTGTGCCCACTGTCACAAGATCTGACAATAGATGATACTGTAGACATGGTCCATGAAATGTGGGCAATAGACAGTTTTTGAGGTGAAGGAAACTAGAGATCACACAGGATACCACTAATCATCTTTTTTTTAACCATTGCGGCGTGTTCTTCGTCCTTCAAGTTCGAAGATGACTGTGACATTACTAATGGGTTTGGTTTCTGTGGGTGCGTGAATGTTTCATGAAGCCAATTTATTCTCTGAACTGTCAGTATCACACTTGACAGGAGATGCAGCTTAGGTTTGCCTGATCAATACAGGATGCGCTGCAGTTCTGAGATTTCCGCTGCTCGCGCTTCTCCGATACCTCTCTAATTCTCTTCCATTTAAAGCTTTTAGCTCCAGTATGAATGAGACTCCACCACTTGGATCAATACTGTGTGTGATCTTCCCAAGACTCAGAGTCTATGTCGAAGTGTTTCAGTGATGACTTGAATTTAATTTTGAAGCGTGTCTTCTAACCACCCAGTGTTCTCTTTCACTTCTTCAGTTTGCAGTAAGATATCTTCTTAAGTAATTGTTTCTCTGACATCCTGGTAATTGACCTGCCAGATTTAGCTTTCATTTCATCAGCAAAATATGGATGCTTGGAATGCCTGCCTGTATGAGAACCTCAGTGTCTTGGATCCTCTCCTTCCAACTTATCCTCGTCAGTTTCCAAGGGCAACCCAAGAGAAAATGATTCATTTTATTGGTATGGTGTCTGTACACTGCCCACGTCTCGAAATTATTAAGCAGGATCGGCAATACAGTGGCTTTGTAGATCTTAGGTGTTCTTTGTAATTTTATCCCTTTATGCTATCTCACATTTCCTCTTAGTCTGCCAAAGGCCACGCTTGCTTTAGCAATTCTGGCCTTCGGTTCTTCATTGATGTTGACTTCAGGTGATAGTGTGCTGCCAAGTCAAGTGTACTTGTCCAATACCACTGGGGTTTGACCATTTACAGTGATAGTAGGCTGTACGTAGGACTTCCTGCTGCAGGTTTCCGCATCACCTCTTTCTTCTTGATATTGTTTGTGTGACCGAAATTCTCAGAAGCTGAAGAGAAATGGTCCATACTATGTTGCATGTTAGGCTCAGGTTTATTCAGGGTACAATTATCAGCAAATAGGAAATCACGAACAGTTACTTCCTGTAACTTTGTCTTCTTCTGTAGTCTCCTCAAACTGAACAGCTCTCCCCGTCATTCCTGTATCTAATGTAGATCTCAGTGTCATGGGCATAGAAGGCATCAGTAAGCTAAAGATGATTGGAGCCATTACACAGCCACGCCTGACTCCATTAGTGTCTGGTAATGGTTCAGAAGAATGTCCATCGTCAACGACACGAGCAAGCATGCCATCATGTACCTGCCAAACCATCATGACGAATTTCTCTGGGCAACCAAACTTTTCCATGATATTTGTCAAAATGTTCCCTAATTCCGGGACAAAAGCTGTAGGACATAGGGGAACGTTATAAATTTCTGTAATTTGCCCAATTTGAAGCAAAACAAAAACTTGTGAGAAAGTCACAGAAGCAAAATTAAATTATAAGGGATTAATCGATCTGAAGGCTTCTTGCACACTTTACGCAGTTGTTCCCATTTTCCACAGTAATGGTGAGCAGGGCAATTGCTTTTACATCTGTCGGCAATAACTGAAGAAAGAATGAAACAAAGAAAGACATAAAGAAGAGCAGAGAAAGCACGTTTCAATTCATAAATAATTGATTTTCTTAGGAATTTAAAGATGCTATTGGTCATAGTTATATACTATTTTAAATAATTGCAGTGCTTAATATATCGCTCATTTGACTAATCCTGTAAATCAATCTTTTATTAATTTAGTCCGTTTTATATAAGTGGTTGATCGTGGCCATATCATAACCTTTATTGCAAACGCTGAACCCTTTAGTTTATTCGCCTGAGTTTAACCTCATTTATACGACCACGTTGAGAGTAAGCCTATCTTACCTGGAATGGACATTCAGAAGATAGTTTAGATAGGTTGGAAACACTACAATTAGAGGTAGCATGAAGTGTCACACGAGTAACTTGATGTAACAACATATAAAATGTGTATCTGGGTGATAAAGGGCAAATATTTTAAACGTTCAAAATGGTATTGCTTTTACCAAAAATTTATCCATTCGTGTATTACATTTTAGAACACACTCAAGGAAACTTAAGGTTCGCCCATCTATTTATTAAATGCTCTAAAACGAGCCGCAATAATATTAAACCTGTGATGTAATAATTTGTTTTGATATCATGTTACGTAAGTCAGGGAAAAGTCTAACGTAATTTAATCTGTCATATAACCCAATCACCATTATGTAATGGTGAAGCACATATTGTGACAATATGGTTCTCCATACGTAAAATGTGATTTAAATTATGATGTATGGTTCTCCAAACGCACCATACTATTTTAATTGTGATATAAGGTTATCCATACATAAATCATTACCTTGCGTATCTCTGTGATAATATCATCTTGTCGATATCAATAATTATTAAGGAATCTCGAATAAGATAGTAATATACTTGTGATAGAAATGAGATGAAGGTTATGTATAATTGAAATTAATTTTTTTTAATTTACTAAGCTGACAATGAAATATTTTATGCTGCATTCAATATACAGCATAGGTTTCCTCAAATAAATCCATTTTCTGTAATATTATTTATCAGAATGAGGAACGCTTGCATTGTTTATTTTAAGTATCTTTATATCGCAGATAGATGTCTTGCATAGATGTTTTAACATGTATATACTGAAACTAGTCCGCAGCATTAGCACAATGTTTAAACGTAAAATGATGACACGCGACTTGAGGAAGGTCATTATCCTTATCCGCCATATATTACAATTGGTCAACGACGTTGTTACAATGCTCATACGTAAAACGATGACACCTGACTTGCCATAGATCATAAGCATTATCCACAATACAAGATTTTGCATCTATTTGTATTTACTGGGAAATCGCCAATAAAATCACGAAAAATTCCCGGAATCTACTTTGTTCAAAAGTAATATTATGTTGGTTTGTCATTCCACCGTATTTAGTGTTCACTACATATTAAATCTAACTTCAATCAATGCGGGCCCGTATTAAAATTAGCAAAACAATATACATTTGATCAAACAAAGTAACCACGCTAGTTACCTTACCGATTAAGTAACGAAATAAGACACAAGGCAGTTTAAACAGCGATTTATTTACATATGTAGATTTAATAAATGACATACGGCTGATTCCAAGTACTAATAATATGCAAAAATGAAAACCAGTCAAGAAAAGGGGTTAAAGTATAGAGCATATATTGGTTTCGCTGGTAAGAATTGATTGATAATGAAAGTAAGATTTTAGCTAAATGAATTTTTAGAGTTTATCCAAGATCTAACTGAAAAAATAGAGACATTATTTTATTGACGGAATTTCAGTCCTTTTACAGGCTTGCGTTTGGAGAATCAAAGTGAGGGGGTGCAGTATGTAAATTGGAGTATGCTAGGTGGAGTGTTTCTTACAATGGTTAAAATCTACGCAGTAAGATAAATAAAGATATATAATTGACCATTTATAGAATAATTATGGTCAGCAATGTGATATTTTATAGTTGTGTTTTGAAACATTGTGTAATAGATATGCTCATTCGTATCTAGGAAATAATTATACAGTTTTTTAAATGAACATTTATATTGGAAGATCCCTGAAAGGGGCAGGTCTACTACAACAGTACATCTGAAAAACTGAAAAAAATATTTCTCCATACGTTTAGAAAAATATGGAAATATCTGATTTAATCCACAAGATATTAATTTTAAAAATGTTAAAAATTAGGTTTATTCGTGATGTTTGATGAATGTACTTTCTTGCTGCCGTGAAGAGGAAATCAAAATAATCACCTCAACATTCTTTATGTCCATTGGGTGATTCTTTATCACATGACCATGTGGTCCAGGCCAACTGTCTCCGCGGGAAAATTACATCATCAGGTTTTACCTGCACTGCTGTTTGAATCGGATGATCAAGTAGCCCAGATCAATATTGCCTCTTAACCGTGGAATAATCTTACAGAAATGTTTGACAGCTCTCGATTGACAAAGGAAACGATGACTCGTTTCTATATGTGGAATGGTGACCATGAATATACGTTGTTCAGCCAGGTTCTGGACGAAGTAAAAATAAATGAAATGGCATACCGACGAATTAGAGGACATAACTTTATCACAGATAGGCAACGCTTTAGAAGATTTCGGAAATGTGAAGAACTTTACCTTATCACAAACCGTGGAAACATACCATGTAACAGGTTTACAAGATCAAGATGTTTTGAAAAGCATGGAAAACTTCTTGGAGAATACTAGCGAGTCTCATATTGATGGACAAAAGGTTGAACAGATAAAGTCCAAGGATGAAATGCGACCAAGTTTTCAAAAAAAAAAAAAATAAACTCAAGTAACATTGATATCGATAAATTTAGACACGAAACTAAGACAAAAAACACCAGCAATGAGGCGAATTGGGCGTTGAGTAGTTTCAAGTCAAGGCGGAAGGTTAACTTTCCAGATGATGATATAAACAAAATGGCTAAGTAAATTTGTAATCTAAGTTGTCACAAAGTATGGTACTCATTGTATAACATTTCGTCTGGTCTTTTGAGACATTAGAGAGACAGTGGAATACACAACAACAATTTTCTGCATGAGAAAGATGATAGATGTGTTCGTTTCCGTAATATACTTGATGCAAAAACGAAGTATTTGACCTCACAAGACTGATGAAACTGCATCAGAACAAGAGGTGTATATATCAAAGAAACATAGCTTTGGTGTGTAGAGTGCAATGTCACTGGACTACACTTTACTAAACTATAAAATCTTCGGTTTTCAGGGGAGAGATGAGCATCATAGTCTGAAAAATTGATTAATTCAAATTAGGAACAGGTGGAACAGGAGAATAATCGTATTCACCCACAAAAGTTCTTAATCCTTTAAGGATGATTGAGGCACAGACGTGTGGATGTGGCTGTCCGAAAGCGTTGCTATTCAAGACGTTACTTAAATCGGTATTTTGGGGACAAGAACTCAGGGATAGTTCTTATTGTAATTATTTAGTGGTTGTCGTCTTATCGTGAGGAATTTGGAACAAATATCAAAAAGCATTAGCAAAACAAGCATCTAAGGCATGCATACTCTGAAAAAGAAACTGATTAAATTTGGAAAATTGTTTGTAAATATTTATTTAAAAGTTGTTGACATTACAATTGTGATCATGTTTACCAATGGTTCATTCGATACCAAGTCACCCAAAATCCAAAATTATACTCTGGTGACCATCTCCGATTTCCATGGGTTTTTCTCCAGGTATGTAATGATGGCTAGATGTAAAATTCTGTAAAATATTTCAATTTCGTATGAAATTATAGTCGACTGAAGAAGGGAATGGTAGCATAGGGTTTTTTCGCTTCCAACTTCATCGACATACAATGGATGGTTTTCAAATGCTCTTAACCTTTTTAGTATATAGGTATCAGGGCTAAAACTAACTATACAACTAAATATTTGTGACCTAATGAATTTCATTTCGAGCTCAGATTTTCAATGTCGCAGATATTTTTAGAGATATAAACCACTAAATGTGACCCTTTTGTTCATTATGAATCCTTTTCTTCAGATTCTAAAGTAGCATCCATCAAAAACAAACAAATATAATTTTATTTGAAAACTGTACCTACCGAGGATTGTCCTACCATAATCTCATCTGAATCAAGTTCATTGTTAAGATGTATCTTGGGATCAAACAAATTACAAAATGCGACACTCGTTCCCTTATAAGAGAGGTGATTTCACCATATGGGCAATTAATCTGAAGTGTCAGATGAGCGATTACCCAAACTGTGTTATAAAATGCAACTGTCTAGGTTTGATAGTACAAGCAGTAGCTCTACAATTTGGGAAGATAATTTTAAGAAATGTTTACTGAGTTAGGTTTCGATGAGGCATTGTATAACCATGGAGTGGGTACAAGGGACTTTTACGAATATATTAAATACTAGATGTGAATATATATATATATATATATATATATATATATATATATATATATATATATATATATATACACACACACACACACAAAATTAGCATGTTGAGCAGATTAGCATGGGCAGACAGTGAGTATATAGGATGTGAAAGGTAGATTTATCTGTTGATGATTATTTGCTCTGTTTTGACGGTAAATGGACTGAAAGTCACATGACACAAAGTCATAAATATATTAGGTACAGAAAGTCACATGACAAAAGGTCACACATATACATGGGACAGAAAGTCAAAGGATAAAAGGTCACAATTTGAATTATCGTAGTAATGGTGAGCATGCAGCCAAACAGTCACAGGACATAAAGTCACACTCTGAATTTTCAGAATTTCTGTTTTAAAAATGAATTAAAAAACATTCTACTAGTTTTGATTAATATTTTCAATGATCACAACAAATTGATGGCTTTACTGGAAAAGGGTCAATGTTTAGCAGATGAAGTCTTAGGGGCAAATTGTAAAACAAGCATATAATTTTAAGGTAAGTGAAGTTTATTTAAGGCTTACTCTTAGACAGGAAAGGCACCTTCAACAAGGATAAACATGTGACATTTTACTTTCACTCTCTAATTACATTTCAAACAAGTATGTTGATAAAATGAAGCCTTTAACTGTGCTAAATGGCTTTACCTTGCATCACTTCAAATAAGACCTAGTTCTCCTGCAAAAGAGACTACAGAATTTGAGTACTGATCATATGTCGGGCAGGAAGACCGTTCCCGAGTTTCTTCATCGGGAAAGAAATAGAGCAATGCACCAAGAATTACCAGACTGACTTAACCATTTAAATTAAATCATTGATGAAGTTTTGCATTAGAAGTGACAGTTACAACAATGTGATTAAATGTATTTTGTCAATACTATGCAAACTCTTGTTTTGTTACAAACTGCTACAAAATATCTTGACAATATTAAAAAATCATATTACAGATGCTTTGTTTATTATGGTTGTATCTCAGTAAAGAATGTGCAATTAATTAAGTTGTGTCGTTCATATAAAATCCTCCAACATTACAAGATATAATGTTACGTTTTGTCCTACATATCACTCGTAATAGTGAAAATTAAAATTGTGATTTTTTGTCCTGTGACTTTTACTGTATGACTTTTATCCTACAACTGTTTAGACAAGCCTATTGTATGCCTATATACTGGAAAATACGAAGCTGGTTATTTATGTTAAGGTTACTATATATACTCGCTTATAAATCCAGTCAAACTGCAGACAACAAACATCCTCATCTTTCGTAGCAGAATCCACTGTAAATTAGAGTCTATGTTGTTTTTTCTATTTATTACTCCAACCAAACTGTATAAACCCAAATCTGCTTGCGCAATATGCGACGGCAGATCGGTGTCTGTGCCATTTGCACTTGGACTAGTCTTATAAGCGAGTATATGCAGTAATTCAGGACACATTGAGAAACTGAAATATAAAGCTAGACTCTATCCATACTGCGACCTTAATCCTCTGGAAACAGAATATCATTTTATTTCTTGTTGTCCAAGATTTACAGACATTCGTGTAAAGAAGTTACATATTTCTGAATCTGGAACCACGTGAAGAAAACTTTTGATGCTTTGAGAAGTAATCACAGATAAATTGTTGTCTCAGTTTGTACGTTTGTACTTTTTAAAAGGGAGAAAAGAAAACTAACATGAAAATGAAGATATTTAAACTTATTATACCTGTAGTTGTTTTACCCCTCATCTGTTTGTTTCATATGTATGTATGAAAATTGGCCTAGTGACCTCTATTACTGAATAGAGTATTCCCCTATTCTTCTATATTCAGTACAGGAATTTTAGTGAGTGGCTAATTTGATATTCTTATTCATTTGTGCTGTGTGTTAAACTATAATGTGTCCTTCAGGAAATGAAACATGTACTTGGAACAATTGCGTGAATGGTAACTACACAAGTACATGCACACAAGTCAAGGATGACTTTATTGTTGAGAATAAAAAAAAAGATCTTTATTACAGATATTTTACTATAACTCATTTCTGATCAGGTGAAATATTTATTTTCAAATATCATTTGTTTTTGTATCCTGATAGTATTACAAAATAAATATAACAATTTTATCACATATCCTAAATGTGTAAGTTGATTTATGTGTAATTGGTCTATATTGAATGATGTTTGATTTCAATAAAGAATTACTATGTTGCAGACCAGGTTCTGACTTCCTTTTGCCAGTTTAAATCAAGTATCTCTCATCACACTAGCGATGTAATATCCACATCGCAGGAATGACACCGCCCGCAAAAAGGATGTCTTTGTTTATAAATCTTTCTATCTGAGAAGTGTATCATCAATAAATTGCGTATGACGAAAAGAAATGTATTCAATAAACTGACTATAACAATGGGCATAAAAGAACCATTAATAATTCCTTTCCGAAAGCAAGTTATTGAGGCAATCGATCCACGTTGTGCTTGTTTCCCAACCCCAGTACCCATGGGATGCCCTTTATCCTGCTGATTCCTTTCGACGAATGTCGTGAGACTTCTTTTGTGAATCAACATTATCCCTAGATGTAAAATATCAACAAAGGGTCCATGTCCAAACCCTTTAAACAGGTGACGTAATGGCCCATATATACACGTTAAGATATAATCTTCTAGCAGCATGTCCTGTACTAGCCCCAATCCTTTATTATTATGCCCAAATTCTTGAAATCATTTCGACGAATCTTTTATTAACTTTGGCTACTGTTGCAACATATCCCTAAATAGGAATTGTCAAACAATGAATGAAATTAAAAATATCCTAGTAGAGGCTCGGGCATTTAAGCTTTTGGCTACAGTCGGTTCAAAGACCGTAACGGTTTTTAACACTTTCGATATCCGTAAAGACCCTCCTCTTTCTCCGCCATGAACGACGTCAATAATGCTGATGGAGGTCAAATATATCCCTTCATAGATGCTATCAGAGAATAAACCATATTAAATTCATTGTATGGCTTAACTATAGGATCCAAATATGGCCTGAAGAGGCAATCACTTAGTGGGCTTTTTTATACCTACCATATATTGAGCTCCGGAGTTCTTGAATTTTCCGAATTTTCTGTAATCGTTTCCTACTGTTGGAACAGATCAGTAACTAAATACTGTCCACAGGGTGTTGAAATCAAAATCCTCAAAGTAGGGGTTCATATGGTACAAAATATTGATAAATCAGATCCACATTGTGGGGGGAGGGTGTTTTTATACTTGATACCAATTGCATGCCCCTTTTTTCGATGATTATTCTCGAAGAAATTCGTCTGGACATATATCGTGGGTGGACACTATTCCAAGAGTTGCAATGCCAAAGAATGGTCTATGTCGAAACTCTTCAAAGCGGGTCTGCTACGGTCCATGTGTATACGTAATATATAATCTTCTTACGGCATGTGTTGGACCGGACCCCCTTTATCTAGACGCGAATTTCTCGAAATCAGCTAGGCCAATGTTCTTCAAACCTTTCCTACGCTTCGATCAAATTTCTTACTAGACACTGTCCAAGAGTCGTTGAAATCAAATTCCTCTAAGTAAGGTTCAGTTAATAGCATATTTTGGTACAAACGATGCACAATGTGTATGTTTTTCATACCCGGTATCCATTGGGTGACCCTTATTTCGATGATTCTTCTCAGCGAAATTTGTCAGGACTTCCTTCGTGAGTGTACTCTATCCCCAATAAATAATAAAATGTGAAACAAGAGTCCATGTCAAAACTCATTAAAGAGTGGGCGTCATGGCTCAACTGTATAGCCAAGATATAATCTTCTTACGGCATTTATTATACCTAACTCCCTTTATATAGCCGCAAATTTCTCAAAATCAGCTCTTCGAATTTTCGTTAAACTGCTCCTCCTGTTGGGACAGATCCCTAACTAGATACCGTACAAGAGGAGCTGAAATCAAAATCCTCTAAGGAGGGGTTAAACTTGTAAAAATTATTGATAAAAACGATGCTCAATCTGTGTATTTTCCATACTCGGAACGCATTGGGTGACCCTTATTTCCATGATTCCTCTAGACGAAATTCGACAGGACTTCTTTCGTGGATAGACTGGAGATAAAATGTGAAAGAATGGTCCATGTGAAACCCCTTAATGAGGGGACATAATGGTGCAGCTGTATACGTAAAGACATAATCATATAACGGCATGTGTTGTACCGGACCCACTTTATCTAGGCCCCAACTTCACGAAATCGGGTCGACGAATTTTTTTACTTCTATTGAAACAGATCCCAAACTAAGAATTCTCAAACAGGGATTGAAATAAAACTTCTCTAAGTAATGGTTCAAGCATTGCAAAGTTTGGGTACAATCTATTCAAGGATCGTAACGGTTTTTAATACTGCCGGTATCCGTAAAGAGCCTCCTTTGTCTCCGATTTTTTTCGACGAACATCATCAATAATCATCAATAGTGGGGGTCAAATATATCCCCACATAAAACTCTCAATGAATGGCCCATGTCAAAGTCATTTAGTTGTGATCAATGGGATCCAGATATTGACTGACGAGGTAATCTCCTACTGGGCTTTGTTATACCAGCCATGTACTGAGCTCCGGATTTCTCGAAATCAGTTGGACGAATTTTCTTTAAACTTCCTAACTAGGCACTGCCTAAGAGGTGTTGACATCAAAGTCCCCTAAGTAGGGGTTCAATTAATACAAAGAATTGATTTAATCGATCCACAATGTGTGTGTGTGTGTGTGTGTGTCTTTATACAGTTTACCCATAGGGCGCCCCTTATTTCGCTGATTCCTTTTGATGGAATTGGTCAGAACTTCCCTCGTGGGTGGACTCTATCTTCTGGAGATAAAATTTCAAAGAAGGGTCCATGAGAAACTCTTTATGCACGGGACGTAATTGCCTAGCTGTATACGTAGGATATAATCTTCTTACGGCATGCGTTGTACCTGCCACCCTACTCCACCTACTCTCGTACACCCCAACACACTGACACTCTTTATCCAGTCCCCAATAGAATATCGGCTCGACGAATTGATTATTAATTTTGGATACTGCTCTAGCGGATTCCTAACTAGAAAGTTTTCGAGAGACGTTGAAATCAAAATCATCTAGGCAGTGGTTTAATACCTGCAAATATTGATAGGATCGATCCACATTGCGCATGTTTCCATACCCGGTACCCGAATTTTTGTTTCTCTATTTCCAAGGGCTTCAGGACAATAGTTAATGTCAGATGATGGCTTCTTAAACACATAAATACTCCAAATAATTCTCGTCTAATAACATTATAAGCAAACAAGAGAAATCTCCAATTTCACACTTGTATCTTTTTTCTTCTGTTGTTTTTTTTTTTTCTTTTGTTGCTTTTGATTTTTGTTTGTGTGTTTGTTTGTTTTCATGTTTGCATGGGTCATTAACACCCTTTTCCAAGCCGAATGATAATTTCCATGACATTTTTTCCAGGTGTACATCTATGTAAATGATGGCTACATGCAAAATGCAGTAAACATATTCCAAATACTTATGAAATTATAGCCGATTCATGAAACAAAAGTACAGTTCTTTAACGTGGCATGGGGAGACACAGCCCCCTTTAAATATAACATTTCTCAAATAAAATAATTTCACCGTATTTTGTTTTCCATTCTCTGCACTTATTTCGCTATCGGAAAAGAGATACAACTATGGTCTAATGAAGATATATGTACACTCTGAAAATGGATGACCTATTCGTCTGGTTATACTCTCTCTCTCTCTCTCTCTCTCTCTCTCTCTCTCTCTCTCTCTCTCTCTCTCTCTCTCTCTTGTTCGCTGTCCTTTTCCCCAGTGTTTAGAAAGGTTTTTGACGTTCTGAGCGTTTCTTCTATGCTTGAAAAATACCAGTATAACGCTGAGTAGGTCTGCTTGGAAGACTGATCGTAAAATGTCCTATATCAATCAGTGTAGGTATTAGATCCCTATTTTCTGCAATTTTTCATTTAGCAATATTGCCAACAGAAAAAAAGAGCTATTTGTATGTTTATGATCACAAGTTCTGACAATATGCTGCACAAAATGGTTTATTTTTACTTGCAATGACGGTGTACTCAACACACTTTTGCATCATTGGATTGACGTAACACACATGATCAAGCAGTACCTTGATCAAACGAGGTACCGTATGTACTAGCATATAAGTCGAGTAAAACTACAAACAACAAAGATCCTAACCTGCCATAGCATAACGCGCCTGCGGATCATGGTTTATGTTGTTTCCTCTACTGATTACTAGTAACAAAATGTAGACAAATGGGTCATTGCAGTTTGGATTTGGACTCGTCTTATAAGCCAGAATATACAGTACTGCAATTGTTAATTTTGGACAAAATAACTCCCGACTTAAAAAGACTCCAAAAACGAATGAAACAAAATCAAACTGCTCGTTTGCATTATTTTGTCCAGAGGCTGGATCAACAACTTATCTCCATTGTCATCATTCTTTTCTATCACTTCTTTATTTATCTGATTTTTTTTCCGAAATCGTCAATTAACACATTCTATCTATCTATCTATCTATCTATCTATCGACCGCTCCGTTGGCCTAAGTGTTTGGAGCGTCCACCTCGAATGCGGGAATTCGCAGGTTCGAACCTTGGCCGAGTCATATCAAAGACTTATAAAAATAGTACTAGCAGCTGCCTCGCTTTGAGCTCAGCATTAAGAGGCTAGTGCTCGGACTGGTCGGCCTGGTGGCAGGATAATGTGACTTGGTGGGACATATTGCTTCATAACAGTGCCGTTATGTCCCAGTGCTAGATATCACTATAAACCGCCACACTGCAGACATCGTAGCCATATGACTGTAAAACTGTTAAACTCCGTTAAAAATACTCAAACATCTGTCTGATTTCTTTTTCCGAATTCCTCGATGAACGCATTCTCTCTCTCTCTCTCTCTCTCTCTCTCTCTCTCTCTCTCTCTCTCTCTCTCTCTCTCTCTCTCTCATACATAACTTGTAGACAGTTAAGTAGGTAAGTATTTATACATGCATATTGATAGGAATGCTTATGTACGGAGATAGATACGGCGTATTTAATGGCCAGCAGGGATTGTGAACAGACTACTCTTTTAGTGCAGTCCGTTTTTGAAAAGAAAACTTCCTACAAAAATGAAAACACAAACGTCAATAACGCTAAACCGAGACCTCTGACCGGGTTGTGCTAAACCAATGTCTCTAACCGGGTTAGCGCATTTTTGTTGTTATGTTTTTGTTGTTTTTTTTTTTTTCTTTTGACGCTTGTATTTTCAAATTTTTATGCGTATTCGTTTACCGACCCGAGACATTACCTGCTGGTAGTCCCCTCCCTGCTGCTGGTGGAGTAATTAAATCATTATTATATCAATAATAACACTAACCATGGAATCTAGTACAGCTAAACTAGCTTGACAGCGACTAGAAGGCAATTAAGAAATAGCTCCCCGTGCGTGATTCAATCAAGCAACAACTACAAGCGCGTCAGGAGTCTCAGGTGGAATTTACAGAAGGTGCAGAACTGTTATTTAAACCAATTGTCGAACCAACCAAGAAAATTTTACAGCACCTGAGGCAGCAAAGAAAGCTCTTGAGACATTACATATTGATATTGTTGGTCTTCAAGCTCCTCGACCACCACCCTTGCAACACCCTCAACCAAACTTGAAGATGAACCACAACCTCTCCCAGAAGTTAGAACTAACATTATAAATAAATTGCCGCTATCAAGACCCCAAGCCAATTAATTAATATTGCCGCGTTTGGATATAGTGATAGAGATAGGTATGTAAAACCCGAATATGTTAAAACTCTGAAATCTTCCGATTGGGTTAAGGATGTAAATCGCATCGCTACTGATACTCCGCAGATCAGATCTGAGGAAAATGTTAATAATTTTAACATTTTTAACCAGGCAGTAGATGAGTAGACTGAACAAGTAAAACAAGAAAGGTAACCAAGAGAAGAAGAAATGAAGTTGCAACTTAAAATAGCTAAACAAGAAAAGAAATCAGCCATAACAACAAGTAAGAGAAAAGCAGACTAAATGAGTGGAAGTGGTCTGTCCAACGCTAGCGATTGGAGTGACCTTGATAAATTTTGTCATAATAACGTCCTCGCCGATATTTATAGACTAAAAATTCTGATTGGCGGAAGACTAGCAGGAAATAATTCCCCAGAAGTCATTAATGAAGCAGCTGATATTTGTCAGAGATTGCTCACAGGCGGCATCATGGACATTAATGTTTATCGGTCCCTTATTGATGAAATCGTTGATGATTGCCGCAGTAATTGATGCAGTTAGATTAGTGACAACAAAATAGTATGATCATACATAATTCTCAGCGTAGACCTGTAATGGTCAGGGTGATACATTCGCGATTACCTTCATATAAAGCGATCTACGGAGATGGACTCGGTGATCTTGTTCAGGGTCTATTCAGAAGGATAGCCCCAAATGCAATACCGATTGCAAAGCAACTTGGAATGAAAGCTATTGACGCCGCTCGTGATAAAGGTATTGGTGTTGTTGGTGATGTTTCTAGTAAAGCATTCTCAGCAATCAAGGATAGACTAGTACGATTAATACGCAGACCGCCAGCGGTCCGACCTCAGCCGGTAAAACTATAGCCAGTAAAATTGCCCAGCACCGAAGTTATGCCTGCAAATGTTAGTAAAATAATAAATCAAGCTGCAAATCAAAGACTAGCAGAGTTGTCTGATGTACCCCTGCTACTGGTAGATTCAGAAAAAGAAAAAAATATAACTGCTAGTCTAATGGCAGGAAGTAGTCTTCGTGTTAGACGGTAGCAAAGTATAATAATGTTCAAGCGTGTATCGGATCCCGCATTTGACATGGATGCACCAGTCCTCAAAGATGAATCGGTACGTGATTATTAATATTATTCGTATGATGTACGAGAGCCAAATCAGCGTGGAAGAACTGAGCTGCAAGTTCAGGATACAAGCAGATATTTCTTACCCGCTGAAGCATTTATTGAAGTAGAAGGTGAAATTCTAAAACCAGATGATACCGAATATGGAGCTGATGTTACAGTTGGTTTTGTTAATACTGGCATCATGGCGTTGTTCAACAGTGCCACATATCGAATCGACGAAAGAACTACTGAATCATGCCTGGAAAACGTCGATGTTGCCACGACAATATTAGGTCTTGCAAGATATTCCGATGATTATTCAAGATCAGCTGATCCGTCAATGATGTTTGTGAAGGATGATTCTGACCACCCTGACAACAGACAGTATAATATAAGACGACCAAGAAACTTCGCCGACAACGCTGACGCTGATGTGTGGCCGGTGGTTTATGGTGCTAATCCAGATTTCAGCTTAAGATTCACAGCACGTCGATCAATGCTGAAAGATGAAGTAGAAGATTTTCATGCGCAATTCCACCGTCACATATCTTTGGATTTTGCAGAAATGTCCGTAAAGTTATTTTTGGAGCCAAGCATACAGTTGTACTCGTAAGTAAGGCTACCGACAATGATGCAATCTGGCACCCTATCGGTGATGCAGGTAAAGTAATACTGACAAAACTTTCATTGTGGATGCCAACAATGATACCATCATTGACCGAAGAACAACGGCTGTTCTCTTTTATGGACTCAGGTGATAAATCAACATTATCATGGTTGACGATGACCACAGATTGTGTTCAAAGTGTCACTAATGGTTTATTCACATGGCAGATAGCATCACAGCAAGATGTCTCTGCACCGCGACATATATTCATTGCTTTTCAAGATACTAATAGAATAAACTCACAATTACATAGCACAATGATATTTGACAAACTTGGTGTTACTGAAGTATCATTGAGAATAAGTGGACATCAAGAACCAGCTGAGGGCATAATACTGAACTTTAATAACAATCATGTTGCACGTGCATATCATCGTTTGATGACATTCATGGGACTAGATAAAAATGTTGATTCTGGTCTACAAATATCACAACTAGATTTTACAACTCTCTATCCGATCTATTACGTTTCGCTGGAACACCTGTATTTATTTAGACAATCTGTCTTTGATATACACTTTCGAGCTCGTGTGGCAAGAGGAGATATTGCTAATTACAGAGCAATCGCTGTTATACTCTCAGACAAAACAATGCTGCTTGAAGGTGTTGGTAGACGAATGAGAATCATCGATGCCCCCGTGGAAAACACGTAATTGGATCACTCGTGATCACTCAGTAATTAAATCGCTCATGATATAATAATGTCAAACCATCATGTTAATGTTACTCTGACTCCTGGTCAGATTGAAAAGCCTCAATCAGCATTAAAAAAGAATTGTGGAATAAAAAAAATATTACTGAAATCAGCAGCGTTGCAAGGTCCAAATAAACTATCCCTGACAGAACTTCAACTCAAGCACTTCAATGACGCCAAACGATCAGCGACTGGTGTTAGACGTGATCTTTCTGTGGGTGACATTAACGACATTTCCAAGACAGGTGGTATATTTCCACTTCTTGCAGCAATACCAGCGTTCACAGCTGCTGCAGCCCCAGCTGATGCAAAAGCAGCTGCACTTGGTGCTGTTGCATCTGCCGCTGGGATGGCATTAAAGAAAGCAACAGGTCACGGACTAAAGACTTCCAAAACAAGGACGGGGTATAAGACTTCCAGGAACCCGCCATTCGTGGTACGATCGAGGTATGAGACTACCCTGGACACTTCGCTAGACGCAAAGCGTTTCGAGCTTCCCATGTCCAATTTTGATTTACTTGATGTTGCAAAGAAATTAAACATCAAAAACTTCAGAGGTGTTTTTTATGCGTGATCAATTACCAAAACAACCAAACCGTGTTGAAACCGGTATCATTAATCTCGACAGAAGTTCTGTTCTAGGTACTCATTGGGTTGCATATGCGGTTGACCCACGTGGAGTTGTTTATTTTGATTCGTATGGGTTGCCGCTACGAAAAGAATTTTTAAAATATATTGACGGACTTCAAAGCACTCCGATCTGGTATTCAACATTACAAACACAGACAATAACTGATCCACCAATATGTGGCCGTGAAGTACTCGCTGTGCTCGACGCTGTGTCAAAGTCCCTAACACAAGTATACCACCAGACAACATCGTCGTCCAACGTTTTAAACAGGTCTTAGTGAATATACAATGGTAGATATTTATGGAAGATCTGCTCTGAGTCTTACTCAGGGCAAGCCCCAAGGTGACTTATCCAAATATGCAACCCTTGACGAAGTCAAGGATGAGCTCGCTAACCTTTTGAGTCTCGCAGATGTGGACCAAAATGAAGTTGTTGTTTTTCAGGATCAGCAAGGAAGGTTAAAGACGAGCAATATCCTGTTGACAGATATTATTCTGCGGATTCCAGGTGCGACCGATGATAACTTAGTGGTATTTGCTAAAAACGGTAAATTAAACACTCGTACGAATCAATTCTAACTCTCATGAGAGAGATTACTGGAGACATTATGTAGGGCGATCTCAACATGAGCAAAAATACAATTATCAGTGTGAGAGAACCAAAATCAGACGATGATGTGGCAACAAAAAAATACATGGACGGCAATGAGGCCACTATCAGAACTGAGATCAGTAAATGCATTGCTAAAACCGGTGATGCAATGACTGGTTCTCTCAATATGGCTAATAATAAAATTACTGGTCTTAGAGAAGCATAATCAAACGATGACGCTGCAACGAAGAAATAGCAACATCCCGATGATGACCTCGTTAATGACAATCAATGATGGAATGACCACATTTAGATCTGAATATGCTAATCATGTAACCGCGTTTACCTATTTTCGTAGAAGCACAAATAGAGCCATTAATAAATTTTTTGGGAGTTCAGCAGTCATCGACATTAAGCTCTCTGACATCAAAAAGATTACCGATGGTGTAGTATATACAGTAGCGTCTGGATGGACACCACTCAATAAATCCATCAAACATATTGCTAAGGTTACCGGCATGTACAGGTTCTCAGCACTAGGCGTTACAACATTTACAATATCTACCACAATTTCACGGCGTTATCCAGTTAACGGATCTTCTGGATCTATGTTAGTAATATTGGAGCAAACCGACGAGGGAATATTTGTGGTGGAACCCGAAGAAAAGGCCTCGGCACGTTGTGCAATTGGTGTATTGAATTCGTCGCTAACATACCACCTACTCAAAGTGTTAGTAATCTACATACTGAACCAATCGCCGGTAAACCCTATTGACGTTCAACGTTTCAGATACGAGCAAGCGTGTATGTGGCAGACCCAATTAAAATATATCACTGATGCGCATACAGTAAAACAAAATAATACCGCAGATGTATCGTTGTTACTGACATAATTGTATATTCTGCATCCGCCGTAGTCGCTGGAACAGCAACTATAATCGGAGCATTATTAGTCACATACATAATAGCACCATTATTAGGAGATGTGTTGCAGTTATAACCGGTGTTACTGATATTTTTAATATCATCGCAAGAAAGATATCTACGTACGCGGCTGATAAAATACACGAATATACAACGTTGTTATCAGCGGCAACACAAGCACATGCCAAATTATCATCACTGATATCATCAGGGCTCATTGATGGAATAATATCAGATCAGGAATTCGTAGAAATGATTAAGGTTTACTATGAAGCAACTGGAAACCAACCCTTTGACTGTCAAGGATCAGAGATGTCGCATACTCCGACAAAGACAGGTATTTAGATCCCTGACTTAAATAATAATGTCGCAAGATCAGTCACTGCGATTGCTGAAACAAATCGTCGCTAATACAACACCACCAACAACCACGATGATATCAGCAACATCAACCAATCCTGAGTTGTTTGACGTTAGCTTTCCAACGGTAATTCCAACAAAAGAATTAGCTCTAGCACAATTGCGAATATATTACAGCTGGCCTAATATTAGAGCAAAGTCATTCGGTCGGTTGCAAGCAAACAATTCATCGGTATTTGCGTATAAAAATATGTCCGATGGAACAACAGACTGAATGTTGTAAGTAAACCTTCGGGCAGTTATCAAATCGAATAGATCAACAATGAGTTCCAGCGCAGAATCAAATCTATCACAGGAAAAGAATAAAAGATCGCTATACGGTTCATGAGCCAACGTTATCAGCCGCGTTAGAAATATCGACACCAGATTATGCCGTAGGTATATATCAGTCGTCGATCCGAACTGTGTTAGGATGGCCAGAAGTGCCACCACCGGCACCTCCAGCACCACCGCGCCCTCAACGATCTGCTTATTCATCAGATAAGAAAATATTCTTAAGCCTTCCAGAGTATAGAAAATCTTTTCCATGGAAATATACGGAAAGAGGTAGCATTATTATTGACCCGAGTGGATGCTATGAGTGCATATTTTACTGCTACTGATGGTACAAGACTTCCTAAATTATTAAAAACTATATATTCCTATGATCATAATAAAAAGCCGCGTATCGACGAAGATTATATTAAATCATTCCTTAATGTCATTAAGCCTGAACACCAGCAAGTAAGCAACAAAATGCGACAGTTGTTTTCCAGTTCCATACAAGAATATCTCAACGACGATCTAAAGCAACAAATCATTGCAACGGTACAACATCTAAACCATGTGGTATCGGACCTCAAGTTTGTCAATCTGCTTCTTATTGAACAGTGATTAATATTGGTGATAGCTTCGCCGAGATTTCACGTCCTTATTTGACGACAATTAAGCAACTGTTTCTCAGACATTATGCGATTACGGAAACAGCATTAGCAACGTTCATATTACGAGGATTCAACCCCGATGAGTTGACAAAAACCATCAGTGATATATTTTCCAAACATACTAGAATCATGGAGAAAAATATCCCCTTCTCAGTATTCTCAAACATAACAATGATCAAGACGGCGGTGGTCGTCAAACGTCACCAGGTGTTTTCAATATTGCGATCGATTGCAGTCAATCTGGTGTGTGATGCGATCGATGCCAGCTATCAAGTACATTTTGAAAGATCCAGGCAGGCACAGTAAGGATATATCTTATACTCATTTACTCCTGACGTACCACCTGGATATTTTATTGTAGCAGTACCTGTTAATCCGGTTAATCTGAGATGTCCTAATCCGCTATTGTCAATACAATTCAGACTTACTGACCAAAACGGGCACCTTTTTGATTTAAGAGATGGATCTTTGACGTTACTTTTGTAAGTAAATTTCCCCCCCCCCCCCGACATAGTCAGGAACAGAGTCAGGAACAAAACAAACTTATATCTCTCCCTGACTATTATCAGGGACGATATCCCATGACAATTGTCACGGACAGAGTCAAAGGAGACGTTGGAGTGTTTCACATTGATGTTTTGTACAGTAAACAAATATTTTTTTTTACTATATCCCCAGCGGTAGACGTCGCCGACAACAGTCATAGATGAATGAAACGTGAGCTCGATTATTTGCAAGTAGATTACAAACATTCCACAATATCTCTCCTGATCAATGAAACGCGCTCTATTCTTAGCCGGTCACATTCCCTTGTTGTTTCACACCAGGGTATCGGTTTCACAACTTTCGCTTACACAATCCGACTGTTTACAAATCGATTGTTTACAATCATACATATTTTTTTCAACTGTCTTACACGTGCACTCACAATCCTTTTTGTTTCATATTCTTGAGATATGTCTGATCTAAATTTTCTCAATCGCTTTTGCGAGTGGAACGAATTGCCGAACGTTTGTGTCATCACATACATAAGCTAGCCACTAATTTAATAAACCTGTATTTGGCTGCTAGTGTGTATCGTCCTTCTAATATTTCAAAATCATTTGTGATTGTTTTCAGGATCACGTTCATCAGAAAGTTGTACACGGTCATGTGATTCTTGAATTGCAAAGAGATAATCGCATTAATATTTTCGTGATTCATTATAAAATAAATATTACTTTAATTACATGTTGTTTTGAGTAGCAAAAATAGACACTAAGAGCTGAGCAATTTGCCGATCCATGGGATCCCTTTTCATTTTGCCAGTTTATTTGCCGTTCCATGGTGTCCCTTCTCATTTGGCAGTTTATTTGCCGTTCCATGGGATCCCATCAATGGGTACCCTTCAATGAGGCTATTTTCTTTTAGGCTAACAGTTCTTTCTGACTGTCCGTTTATGGGGTATCCTTCAATGAGGCTATTTTTCTTCCTTGACTCTGTCAAGGGGTTACCTCTACTTGTGGTGGGATCATTACTCTTACTGTCTATTATTACCATGAGGCGGGGAGGGGGTCTGTTTTTACACCTGATGGTATACTGATAACTTTTGCGCACACCTTCCAACAAAATTAAACCCGGGGAGTGCAAAATCAGCACCCACCACGTTGTTTAACAATGGTGGGGAGGTATACACAAATTTGTAGTTATCATTATATTTGTTCTGTTTGCTGGTGTCCCCAGTTACTAAATGCGATTTATTCCAACCGTCGACAAATTTGTCAGTCACAGGATTGGAACGCTAATTTCCACACGTTGAGAGTGAAAATCCGCAGCGTTTACCGCTCGGCCACGGAACCTAATAACTATCATACTTTTAAAAATTATTATAAAGTTACCAATACCTGGAAATCAAATATAGCTAACAGGGGGCGTGGCCTATTCCTTTTCAAAGATTGCCCTGTTCCTCTTGCCCCGTCCCCTAACAAAGTCTGGGACATACTCCTAGTCTAAAGTCCCTAACTTTGTCAGGAGGGTATAACACACCAGGAGGACAAGGATAACGTATTTTAAGAAACACAGCAATCCCAACAAAAGCAACACGCAGCCGTCATAGAATATTTCGCAGTAGATAACACTGATACAAGCAAGGCTACTGATTAATCCCTCCACAAGTCAAGGAGGCAGATCTGCTGGAGTTATCTCCCTTCACCTACTCCGATTAACAAGTTTGCACTGGGAGTGTTTTCCAGAGTGAGATACTGAAATATTATTTTTTGTTTGTATTTCTTTGAAAATGCTGATTTGGTGATATTACCTACGACACGACATACCGAACGCTGACGAATATCGAAATGTTTGGCAGCTGCTTATGTCGATAGAAATTCTATTTGGTCGCCTGTCTCTGGATTTACAGATTTAACTGATATTGGATGCTTATTATTATTTCCAGTTTTTCCTCGTAAGAATTCTGACTCTGTGTAACAGCTTAAATATTATTCAAAGAATTATCAAGTTTTTGGCCGTTAATATGATCAATAACGAGTCCATCTTTGATCAGGCCATTTAAACACTCATACACAAATCTGTGCTAGAGATAATTTCTCGTCGAACCGCTCTCCGCTCTAGCACCGAACATGAGATAACCGGCATTATTAACTGTTCAGTGCCTAATTACACCAGCACGCAATGCCTAATAATTCTTAATGATGGGATGAGTTACAAATTCATCGGCATTATTTCCTTGCTCCAATTATATAGTACATATCACTTGTTTAAATTATTATTTTATTACTAGAAAAACTATCTGGGATGCTGCTAGCGTGAAAATCTAGCAAGATAGTCTCCAGCGTTTTCTTGTAGGAGAGTCAACGTTATTATTTTCTTTATCATGATACCGTTTTAAAACCCTGTATTTTCTGCCACCACAGTCAACACACAAATGCTTTTCCTCCCTGACTCCCTTGTTACATTTCAAACACGGATTTGGTCCTAGACTCTTTTGTCACACACTCTGCAGATGGTAAGCACAGAAATCTGTTACACAAGACTTATTACAAGGAGTTGTAGATCCAATCATCAACCACTTGCATCTATTCTTTGCCCGAATCATTATATATATCATTTAAATTTTTTAAGTTTAATTTAAATATATATTTGCCTTAATTATATGATGGAAGAATTTACAAGATTATCTGCGATCAAGCCCTCTCAAGCTAGATTCGATCTTGACAGAATACCCCCTGACTTGCCGAGGCGAGTTCTGGTTGATGTTGATCCTGATTCGACGAATCAGACTTTAATCAATCGTATCTATGAAGCCATGAGAGAGTTTTGTACCGATGACGCTGCTCATGTGTGGTCAACATTCAGAATTAGGCAAGACGATAAACCCCAAATTGATGCTACAATGAATGACCAGCGAGCAAGGACGAACAAAGATACCTTTTTGGAATAAAATTTATCATAGCGGTATACACCGCCGAAGTAACTTGGATTATCCGTGACAAACGTGACCCTGTTCGAGTATCACACCGCGCTGGGGATGTCGCGTTGAATAAAACTTCCAAACCAGGAATACTGACGGGTATCGACAAACCATATTATGAGAGAGTGTACCCTGTGACGGCAGTTGTTTATTCGATATATCCTCTGAACGATAAGCCTAGCGTTGTTAATTTTCGACCAATGAATATTTCGACTTTGAATTGTGTTGCTGAAAGAGTTATAGAACATTTCACAAGCACTATACATGGAAATGGTTTAATGCAGCTAGGACGCTAAAAAAATAACTGAGTGGGCTGAGCACGTTAGAGAAAACGAAGCTACGATCAGAGACGTTGCTGAGTTGGAAAAGAAATTAAAATTTCCAATAAGGGTGAAGACACTGACCGGCGAGATCTTATAAGAATCAAAATATAAATCAAGGCGAGCTTCGATAAAGATCGTTGATCATAACGCGCACGCGTTGACGCCAGACGTAACATTATTTCCACGAACTCTAACTGTTAAATTTTATGACTGTAATATGTTCGATTTTATCAGAAATATCAATAACAGTGACCCTGTGTCCGTGTCGTTGTTTCAAAGTTCCGAATATAATTATTATGATCAGTTTGTACGGCCTAATGAAGATATTTTTTCGAACTGAATCTCTTCATTCAGTGATGACAGAGATTGCTTTGAAATACACGAACGATACTGATGTTATTAAGCGATTACTCAGTAATTGCTTCACCATTCCGTCAGTTGCTGCTCACTTTGAACAGGAAGAAAATTCACGGAGGCCAACACGGTTGGAATTTCTTGAAGATATACAACGCAGTTGTGTCGAATACGGACACGGCGGATTGTGGAATACTAAATACGATTATAAGGATGTTATCTCAGTTGATATGGTTGCATGTTATCCTGGAAGGTTCTTGGAATGGGAGAGTGTGTTAAATATTTTAAAAGATTTGGACATCCAATGCACGAGATGACGCGAGTTGCGATAAATGGACCAATGCCAGATTTTGACTTAACTGGATTTGCATGTATTGATTCATTCGAGTTTGCAGAATCGAAAAACCTTCATCCAGTTGTCGCTGTTTTGTTTGGTCGTCATTTTAATAAATGTGGTTGGACTCCAATAGTTTTATTAAGATATATGCTTGATGCAAAGATACTGATATCGTTAACCGTGAGTGAAGCAATAATATCGTATCGTCCACAAAAACAAGTCTGACTACCAAAATCTCCTGACGATGTCAGGGCTGTCGAAGATGTCAATTACGATATTAGAGACTATGAAATTAAACTTGCAAAAGATCTTGGCAGAAAAATAATTCGGAAATTTACACAAGGAGCATCATATGATCATAAATGGCATTGCACCAGATTAATCATCGACGATGCTGAACTCGATTTCGTAATTGCTGATACAAAACAGAAAAATATATTTATAAATCGAAATAATATTATCCTATCAGATGGAACCAAACTAGGCACAGTTGTGAGCTACATTGATGGTGACTCACCACAATTCACTTATTTAAGATCTTCGATATTAGCTTATGTTTCAATAAACTTATTATCGATGATAAACAGATTTCCTGATACCGAGGTTAGAGTTGCCACAGATTCATTTTATCTCAGTACTATGGGGCGTGGAGAGTGAAAAAAGAAAAGATACTCAGTTATTCTGAATCTGCTGATTATAGATCTGAGGAAATATATTATAAAAATAGTCAAATGTCACAACCATCATCAGCACCATCAATATATAATCCTGTGGCCAGACATAAAACTGTTTATCTCAACGGACCTTGCAGTTCTGGTAAAACAACACGCGTGATTGAATTATTTCGGAATCATGATTGTACTAACTCCGACTCACCGACTCACCAGAGAGGTGAAAGAAAGAGGGGTTAAGTCTCATACTTATCACAGTTTCTTTCGATGGAATGGAGATGCGTGGACAACTGAACGAATGAATGAGAAATATATTCCTAAGATCATTATCTGTGATGCGATATGCACGGTATCTGTGGACGTATTAAAAATGTTTCTTGATTGGTTATTGACTCGGAATACTGCTGTTACCATGTGTGGTGATCATGGTCAACCACCACCTTTTGTCGGTGAATCGCCACATCGCTGGTTAAAAGAATTCGTACATTATTATGAGGAGATATTTGACGATCATAGAGCTATTGATGATTCGCTGAGAGAGTTCAGAAAGCTAATAAGACTGCAGCCAGATAAGATTCAATGTAAGATAATGCGTGAGATAATTACAGAGACTGCGATGAGTGATTTTTGGAATTGGTGGAGGCCTGCTGATTTGATAGTTGCAAGTCGGAAGATAGTTCGTGATTCACTTCAGCAACAATTATGTCTGTTACATAAAGAGAAATTCTCAGATCTACCTGTACCATTGTGTTATCGCCCAGCAGATACACGTATACAAAATATTGATGTTGAAACTCCTGGATGCTTGACAGTACCAAGGATGAAACAAAAGCTCGTTATTAATGATATTGTTGTTGTTCCTGTGGATGCTGTTGAGAGTGTGTTAACGATGGATAAATCTCCATGGACTCTAGGATATTCTATAACTATTCATTCATCACAGGGATTAACTATTTCGGATACTAATATTTGGAGTGTCGATGATCGTATCGAATGTTCAAATTTAGTTTATCTAGTTTATCTAGCTGTATCTCGAGTCAGAAGAATGTCTCAGCTACGGAGGGTTATCATTGACTGCGCAATGAATAATAATTGAACTCAGGAAATCAACGCGTCATTGTTAAACGATGTAGTGAGGAACGTATTAGCTGGTTATCAGCGATCTGACACAAAAAATAAGCGTGACTTCGATTTTGATGTTAAATTTATCATGACACTGAAACAGCAATAAAACAATCACTGCATTTGCTGTAATACAGTAATGTTGTGGCAGTATTCTCCAAATGACCCACGACAGTTTACCGTGTATACAATTAATAATAGTCTCGGCCACACACTTGAAAATGTGATGCTGACCTGTCTTGAGTGTAATCTTCGTCGAGGAGCCAGTGCTTTTTTGCTATCGAATCACCCTTCACAAAAGCGAAGGCAGTGGTAATTGTGTATCTTCAGGAATTACTTGCAATTGTTCACGTACAAATCCACGTTGAGGAGCAGTTGAATCTAGTTTGTAGATTGCAGGTCTACCCGTGGATCTTACCACGCTGGAAATTTGATGTTTGGTTACACTCTAGACTGGGTCAGTCGCTCTAATTACAAGCTCCCCCGGCTCACATAACTATCTGACAGTCACATTACCTAGTATTGATTATTTTGAGAAAGTCATGTAGCTTAAATGGTATGTGTTTCTTCGATACCGCATTGATGGGGTCATAGGAATTATACGAGTAATTTCATTATTTAACGCTGCTATCACACTTGGTAGTCTTGCAACCCATTCACGAGATCTCTTTTCCACCTGAACTTTGTTCAGGGATATTTCCTGCGCATACTGATATCCAAACAATCGCTCGGCAAGTATTCGATTAAATCGCTCAACGATTGCCTGATCGCGATGAATTGCGGTGTGCCCTGGTCTGATTTTGACGTTGTGTTGTTTCATCAGCGATATTACTGCACCAAGAAATTCTTTGCCAGGTTCAATCTGTAGCAACTGTGACCATCACAGGCCGCCACGTTGATAAATTCATTCAAACGCAGATGCAACTTCAGTTGCTGTCTTTGTTGACAGTGGTTCGGCTTCTTTATATCTACTTGCAACATCAACGACAGTCAACGCGTATTTGTATGTGCACGATTGACTTCTACCATTTTTAATAATATCATATGGTAAAAGCAAAATATCTAGCTGATGAACCTCATTGGGAATGCCGACATCAAATGTGCGTACTGAATTCGTTTCGGTGGTGGTAGATAAATCTGCTATATTGCCTGTTGTGCTAACCAATCTGCAGCAACAGAGCGTGCGACACCTGCTGTATCACAAGTTTAGTAATGGCTGCTCTACCCCTCCAATATCCTCTTGGGCTATAATAAATTGACTCCATTACAATAGTTATCTATGATCCCCTAGAACTAGTTTATCTTTCATCGCAGATCTTATCAAAACATTATCAAGCGATTCTCTGAGATTTATTTTTTTACAGACTTCAGAGTGTGAATCAACTTCACCTCTGCAATATTTCGTAGTTGTAGATCTGGATTTTTATACGCAACATCAGGAACGTGGCACCTTGATCAATTACATTTATTGGATACTCTCCAGATCTTGGTTGATCTTTCTCGTCAAGTCGGATATCATGTCGGGGTCCAGGACCACAATAATTATATCCAGGAAGATGCTTCTCGCCAGGATACTTAGCCCATGGAGCCCCTGGTCATTTTCTCAGTGAAGCTGCGATATCTCCGCCTGTTGTACAAGAGAAAAATTTGTATTTTTTTGTGCCACATTTCATACACTTACCTGTAAGTGCACTCTTTTTATTCCTCGTCGTTATTGTTTTTAACCCAATGGTAGGGGTGGGTGCTCTGCATCGAACACAATATAAATCCATATAATTATTATATATTCCTACAACATGAATGTCATTGATTTCTCACCGACACGAAAGCATGAGCTAATCAAGCAATGAAGCGCTACCAAATTCTATCAGAGCAATTATCATAGGTTCATCTGGGTCTGGATAGACGCAATTGTTACTTAACCTGATAATGAGATGGCGCAAGTGGAATAAGTTATATTAGTGGCACCATCTGTAGATGATCAGCGATGCTACGACGTGCTTAAAGATTTTAATGAAAATGCAAAGTTGTTGGAGAGGACGGCAATGATATTACTGATTTTATCACCGACATCAACGATGCGCCGTTGGTAGATGACCTCAACGGAGGCATCAACAATCTTGTAGTATACGATGATGTGATGCTAGACAAACAATCAAATCCAGCGCGGATATTTTCCCGAGGCAGACACAAAAAGACCGATATTATATATGTTACTCAGCCGTATACACAAATACCTAGAGTGATCAGAGATAACTGCAATCTTCGGGTTGTCTTTAATGGTGTTGATACCCACACACTAAGAAACATCCACCAGACTTGGTGTTCAGGGGACATGGATATGATTAAGTTTGAAAACTTCTTCTCGAAAGTGCAAGCGATTCCTCATGGACTTATCACGATAAATTTGCATGATCCTCGGTCGAGGTATCGCATAGGTCTCGATAAAATGTTTGGTTGAGAGACCTCCCACCTAACCACGTCGCCACAAGCAACAGGGAGGGGACGACCAACAGTGAATGTCTCGGGTCGGTAAACGAGAACTCATACAAATTTGAAAATACAAGCGTCATAAGAAAAAATAATAAAATGCGCTAAATCGATTATAGACCTCGGTTTAGCGCAACCCCATTATAGGTCTCGGTTTAGCGTTATTGACGTTTGTGCTTTTCATTCTTTTAGGAAGTTTCATTTTCAAAACAGACTGCACTAAAACAGTGGTCTGTTCACTCTCCCTGCTGCTTAATGAGATACTATGTTTTCATTCGATATGGCTACGGCATAATAGCATGCAATCAACATTTTCATACTTTACTCTTGGCCATCAATACAGCTACCGACGCGACCTCTCCAGTGGTCTAGTGGTTAGAGCGTCCGCCTCGGATGCGGGAGGTCGTGGGTTCAATCCTCGGCCGAAGCATACCAAAGACTTACAAAAATGGTACTAACAGCTGCCTCGCTTGGTGCTCAGCATTAAGAGGTTAGTGTTAGGACTGGTCGGCCTGGTGTCAGGATAATGTGACTGGGTGGGACATCATGCTACATGTCTGCGGCATGATGCCCCAGAGCTATACATCACTATAAACTGTCACACTGCAGACATCGTAGCGATATGACTGAAAAATTGTTAAAGCTACGTTAAAAATCCAAATCACACACACACAAACACACACACACAGCTACCGACGTAGAGAAATCTTTGTATGGATTATTTATTTCCGAAACGAGGTCAGGTCGAATAGATAATACCTGGAAGAAATGATTATGTATTAGGTGGACAAAATGCCGAATGCTTCGCATACAGAGGAACTGTATTTGCAAGTATTGCATTGTCCGATCTGCCTAGAAACGTTGAAAAGACCAAACGTTCTGTCATGCGGACATACGTATTGTGTTTCGTTTCTTCAGTCGCATATCAACGGTAAGTTGATCAACAGAGGAACTCCTCAGGCACGGTTTTCTTGCTCAGTGTGTAGGACAGACACAACTTTACCTGATCCCACTGTAACTGTCGAGCAGTGGACGGAATCATTTCCTGTAAACAGCATTGTATCTTCTTTACTGAATATGACTGTAGATTTACCAATCAAAATACTGTGTGACATATGTCTAAAATGGAACAGAGAAAATTCAGCAACGTCCATCTGTAAAGATTGTAATAAATTCATATGCACAGTGTGCAGGAAACACAATGATGAAATAACGTCACAAAATAGACACCATGTTTTCGACTTATTCACTGACAACAAATCTACGGTCTTGATACTCAACTTGTCTTCTATAGAAATGGGCCGTCGGAACATCTCAAGTTCTTTTGTGGGGATGCCAATGCACTCTGTTGTAACTGCTGCGGATTTATTGAACATAGAAAATGCGAAAGAGTTATCGCCATTGACGATATGATAAGGACGTTTGATATGGGAACAAAATCCAAGGATGTGAGGCCAACATACGTAACTTTGAAAGTCACATGAAGCAAATTACAAACACTTGAATTCAATAATTTGAAGAAAATAATATTCAGCCCAAACTGGTCACAACATAATACAACTTGAAGGTGCTAGATGTTAAAGCACGCCTGACCACATCCTCACAGTCACAAGATTATATAATTCTCTACTTGACCTCAGGTCACAATTAGCATTTTTTTTACAGGCCATTACCTAATGAAAAAAGACCTTCTAGAATGATCTAATGATTCTTTTTTACTTACCACACAATAACCTGTAGCAGCAGGAAGGGAGAACCCTACAACTTTGTAGAGACCTTATTTTTGAAATTTAAGGGTTCCTACGAAGGCTGAAAAAAAAGTTTTTGCCTTAACAGTAAAAACTTCTCTAATTGACCACATTTTTTCCGATTTTTTCACGTGCTGGTCACTACGCGTATGTCGTTCACCCTTCCTGCTGCTATAATTAACCAAATATTTTATCAAGACCTATTCGATATCTAGATCTTGGATCATGTACATTTATTGTTATAAATCCAAACGGAACAGCTTGTGCTTTTGAAAAGAAGTTTTTAAATTTAATCATGTCCATGTCGCCTGAACACCAGGTATAATAAATATTCTGTAGAGTATAATTATCTACTCCATTAAACACAACCAAAATATTGCAGTTGTCTCTAATTACTTTTGGAATTTGTGTATATCTCTGGGTAACATAAATCACGTCCATGTTTTTATGTCTACCTCGAGAACATATTCTAGCTGGATTGGATTGCTTGTCCAGCATCACATCATCGTATACTACGAGATTATTAATGACTCCATCTAGGTCATCTACAGATGGAGCTTCATCAATATCGGTTATAAAATCAATAATATCATTTCCGTCTTCGTCCAGTAGTTTTGCATTTTTATTAAAATCCTTAAGTACTTCATAGCATCGCTGATCATCTACAGATGGTGCTACTAAATACAGTTTGTTCCACTTGAGCCATCTCATTATTAGATTAAGTAATAATTGCGTCTTTCCACTTCCAGATGGCCCTATTATAATCATTCTGATAGAATTTGGTAGCGCTGGATGGTGCTTTACTGGTTCTTGTTTTCTTGTCGCTGAAAAGTCAATTATATCCATATAATAAATAATATGAGTCTATATTGTGTTCGATGCAGAGCACCTACACATACTGCTGAATTAACGACAATAACCACAAAAAATAAAAGACGCGCACTTACAGGGAAATGTGTGAAATGTGGCATCAAGAAATACAAATTTATTTCATCAAAGACAGGTGGTGATATCGCAGCTTTATTAGGAAAATTACCAGGAACTCCATGGGCTAAATACCCTGGTGAGAAACATTTACCTGGATATAAGTATTGTGGTCCAGGAACTCGACTTGATATCCGACTTGACGAACGAGATCAACCAATACCAGGAGAGTATCCAATAAACGCAATTGATCAAGCGTGTCACGTTCATGATGTCGCGTATAAAAGTAAAGATTTGCAACAACGACATCTCGCAGATGTGAAATTGATTCACGCATTAAATTCTATACCTAATAAATCTCTCAGAGATAAATTCGCTAGTTTTCTAGTAAAAACTGCTAAGAAAGGTAAACTAGTGCTAGGGGCTGGCAATTAAATTATATAACTATCATAATGGAATCTGTTTATTATTCCCCGAGAGGGTATTGGAGAGGTAAAGCAGCGATTAGTAAACTCGCCGAAGCAGCAAAAGTTTCACGTGATGTTGCTGCATCATGGTTAGCACGACAGGCAATATGGCAAATCTTCCTGAGCCCACCTAAAGGAATTCAGTACGCGCATTTCGATGTTAGCGTTCCTAATGAAGTTCATCAAGCAGATATTTTGTTTTTACCACACGATACCATTAAAACACGTAGACGTCAATACACGTATAGATACCCGTTAACTGTCGTTGATGTTGCGAGTAGATACAAAGAAGCGGAGCCATTATCAACAAAGACAGCATCTGAAGTTGCATCTGCGTTTGAGCGCATTTATCAACGTGGTGGTCTACGATGGCCACGGTTATTACAAGTTGATCCTGGTAAAGAATTTCTTGGAGTAGTATCATCGTTGATGAAGAAACATAACGTTAAAACCAGACGAGGACATACTGAAATTCATCGTGATCAGGCAATCGTTGAACGATTTAATAGAACACTTGCTGAGCGGTTATTTGGATATCAATACGCAAAGGAAATATCTACTGATTTTAAGTCGGGTGAGCGATCTCGTGAATGGGTTGCAAGGTTACCAAGTGTGATATCTGCATTAAATAATGAAATTGCTCGTGCAACTTCCATGAAACCTTCTAATGCAATAACAAAAAAATATATACCCCGTAGCGATAACGTACAACGCCGTGAACAACCAGTATTAGGTAATGTAACTGTGAGGTATTTATACGAACCTGGCGAACTTGAAGGTGGTAAAAAAAGAGCAACCGATCCTATCTGGAGCGTGACTACACACACAATTTCTAGCGTGGTAAGATCCACTGGTAGACCTCCAATCTACAGACTAGATTCTACAGCTCCTCAACGTGGATTTGTACGTGAACAATTGCAAGTAATTCCTGAGGATACGCAATTACCTCCAAGCTCAATTTTGTAAACGTCCAGAGCCTCGACGTCGATTACACTCAAGACAGGTCAGCATCACATTATCACGTGTATGACCGAGATCACTATTAATTCTGTCTACGGTAAATTGTCTTGGATTAAAACACTGCCATGACATATTACAGTTGCAACTTGCGCAATGATTATTCTGTTGTTGTCTTAGTGTTATAATAAATTCAGCATCAAGATCAAAGTCACGCTTATTTTTTTGTCAAACTGCTTATAGCTGACTAATTTTTTATTGATATCGACATTGTTAGTGATTTCTTCAGTTATTACGTAATCTACAATAACCCTATGTAATTGCGATATTTTCCTGACTCGAGATACGGCGAGATAGACTAAATTCGACCATTCAATACGATCATCTACAATCCATATTCTAGTATCAGTTATAGTTAATCCCTGCGACGTGTGAATTGTTATAGCGTATCCTAACGTCCATGGCGATTTATCCATGTTCAACGCGCTCTCAACAACATCAACAGCAACCAACACGATATCATTTAAGACAAGATTTTGTACTCGGACAGTGTCTCCACCTGGTATTTCAACTTCAATATTTTGTCGTGGAGTATCTGCTGGGCGATAACACAAAGGTACGGGTAGATCCGGAAACTTTTCTTTATGTAACGTAAATAATTTCTTTTGTAGTTCATCACGAACTATCTTTCTACTTGCGACTATCAAATCAGCAGGTCTCCATAAAATCCTCCATAAAATCCAAAATTCATTCATAGGAGTTTCTGCAATTACTTTACGTAGAATCTCGCATTGTATTTGATCTGGCTGAAGTCTGATTAATCTTTTAAGCTCTTTCAGCGGTTCATCAATAGCTCTATGGTCATCATTTATTTCTTCGTAATAATCTACAAATGTTTTCAACCATTCATGTGGAGATTGTCTAACAAAGGGTGGTGGTTGACCATGATCGCCACACATAATCACAGCAGTATTCTTCAATAACAACCAATCAAGAAATGTTTTTAGTGTTTCTAACGACACCGTGCATATCTCGTCCCATATAATATACTTAGGTATATATTTTCACCCATCCGCGATGGGGTCCATGTATCTCCGCACCATCTAAAGAAACTATGGTATGTACATGATTTTACTCCTCGTTGCTTTATTTCTCTAGCAAGTTTATGTGTAGGTGTCAAAACAATTATATCTGAGTTATTATTCATAAATAAGTTAATTGCACGAGTTGTTTTACCCGAACCACCACACCCATTAAGATAAACGGTCTTATGTCTAGATACAGGATCGTACACAGATGGTGCAGATGACTTTGATATTTGATTATTATTTTTGTAATATGTCTCCGCAATTTGAACATCGGCAGATTCAGAATAACTAAGTATATTTTCTTGTTTTATCCTCCATGTCCCCCATTCACCATTACCGAGTTTTAATAAATCTTTATATTTTTTGTGTATATAAAATGAATCCATAGCAGCTCTAACAGCGTAACGAGGAAATCTATTTATCATCGACAATAGATTTATCGAAACATAAGCTAACATCGAAGATCTTAAATGAGTAAATTGTGGTGAGTCGCCATCAGTATAGCTCACAATGGTACCTAGTTTTGTTCCATCTGATAAATAAGCATTACATCGGTTTATAGGTTTATAAATGTGTTTTTCTCCGTTGTATCAGCGATTATAAAATCTAGTTCAGCATCGTCCATAATCAATCTTGTACAATGCCGTTTATAATCGTATGAACCACCTTGAGTAAACTTACCAATTATCTTTCTACCAAGATCTTTTGCAAGTTTTTCATCGTACTCGTTCCTGCATTTACTAATTTTAATGACATGATCTTCATCAATATCAGGGAATTCCTTCCTGGCATCATCGATATTAAATCTGTCCGGTTCTGGTAACCAAACTTGCTTCTGTGAACTATACGATATAATCGCTTCAGTTACTCTCAACGATATTAAAAATCCAGCATCAAGCATATATCGCAATAATACTATCGGAACCCAACGTCGCTCTGAAAAATGTTTTCCGAACTAAGTATAAGTAATCGCATGGAAATCTTCTCTAAACTCGAATGATTCTACGTGAGCAAATCCTGTTAAGTCAAAATCTGGTAAGGATCCGTTTATCGCAACCCTGGTCATGTCATGTGTAGGATGTCCGAATCTCTTAAAGTATTTAGAACATGCTCCATATCCAAGAAAACTCCCAGGATAACACGCTACCATATCAACCGAGATAACATCACTATAATCGTATTTGGTGTTCCATAATCCACCGTGTCCATATTCTACACAACTTTTCTTGACATCTTCAAGAAATTCCGATCGTGTCGTTTTCCATGAATTTTTCTCCTGAGCGAAATGAGCAGCGACTGACGGAACAGTAAAACAGTTATTCAGTAATTGTCTAACTATGACATCATCAGAGGTATATTTCAGTGCAAGATGTTCTATTTCCTCATGGAGAGATTCTGTACGATAAATATCACCGTTAGGTCGTACAAATTGATCGTAATGATCATATTCCGAACTCTGAAATAACCAAACAGAAACAGGATCGGTTTTACTAATATTTTTAATAAAATCAAAGATATCACCGTCATAAAATTTAACCTTTCTATCTCGTGGAAATATTGTTACTGCAGCAGTCCATGCGTGCGCGTTATGATCAATAATATCTATCGGAGTTCCATTTTTTATATATTTCGGTTTGTACAAAATCTCTCCGGTTAATGTTTTTACTGCTATTGGAAATCTTAATTTCTTCTCTAGCTCAGCAACGTCGCTGATAGACGCTCCGGTATCTTTAACCGACTCTGCCCACGTATTTATTTTTTTACGTCTTAAATCCGTTAAACCATTACCACGTATCGAGTTTGTAAAGTGTTCTGTAACTCGCTCAGCTACGCAGTTTATCCTTGACAATCTCATCGGTTTCAGATCCCCAACATTAGGTTTATTATTCAGCGGAAATATTCCATAGACAACCGCAGTTACAGGGTACGATCGCTCATAATACGGTTTATCTATACCAGTTGGTTTGGATTTATTACTCAAGAAGATATTATTTCCTGACTGCACGCGGACGGGATCGCGCTTGTCACGAATAATCCAAATATCTTCTTCTGTATTTACAATAAATTTTATTAAAATAAAATATTTTTGATTATCAAGGTGGTTAATGATTACTCTTCCTCGTTTGTCATTCATCGTATTAGAAACATTTCCAATTCTGAATGTTGACCATGCATGAACTGCACCATCGTCACGAAATTCCTTCTTGGCCTCACGGATACGTTTAGTTACATCTTTATTAGTTAAAGCTAGATCTTGCATCGAAATACTAAATTTATACTCGGGTAGTCTGTCAAGATCGAATCTGGTTGCGTAGGGTTCAATCACGGATAATTCTTCCATATTATAATTAGGCAAAATATATATTTAATTGAATATTAATCTTTTGTATATGATTCAACCAAATCATTGCAACTGGTTAAAAATCGGTTATACGTCTCCGTGTAACAGAACATGTGTGAATGAATACTGTAGTTATCATATGCAATGCGTCAGAAATGGGAGTCTAGGACCAAAACCGTGTGTGGTGTGTAGTGCTGGAGTGCGAGGAAAGACTCACCTGTGTGCGCAATGCGGTGGTAAAAAATACAGAGAGTTGAAACGATATTACGATAAAAAATATAACGCTGATTCTCCTATAAAGACCGAAGAAGATTATCTCGCTAGATTTTCAAAACAATGATTTAAACAAATAGTATTATGTATATAAATGGAGCAAAATGAGTTTGTGTCACATCCAATCATTACCAATTATGAAGCATCTCGAGAAGGTGTGATTAGAAACTGCAGATTGAAAAAACCAGTCGGTAGTATTGATAATACTAGTTATCTTAGATTTACTACTAATGGCAAGAAAAAAAGATATTTATCACATATATTTACTTACGAGTGTTATTTTGGACTGATCAAAGATGGGTATGAGGTGGATCACATTAACGGCGATAAACTTGACAATTCACTTGGAAATCTACGAATTACTACACAGAGTCAAAATTTTAAATCCGGAAACACAGGAAGGTGTAAATTATACGGAAAGAGAGCTATTAAATCCGTAAATACAGAGACTGGGGAAGAAATTAGTTTTGAATCAATTAATTCTGCTAGTAAATACTTTGACATAGTACCACGATCGGTACAACACGTGGCAGAAAATATACAGAAATCTTCCTTTTCCCAAAAGATTTGCACAAAAAATAAGATTTCAATACGTTTAGTCTACCGTATTTTTAATGTTACCAAATGATTAAGCGCTCCGTCAAGCATAATGATAAATATCGTAGTTGTCCGCTTATACCAGATACGAGTTAATGTCAAAAGCTATCCTGATTGTCCATACTTTTTATTGTAAAAACATTTCAGTGAATTTGGATCTCAAGTACTGCAAATAAAAATAATTTTATTTAATTTTTTTTTATTTCGTTGATTTTGTTTTGAAAACCACGTTTTTTGTTCGAAAATCTCGTTTTTTGCATGAAAAATGACCAAAAATCAGTCAAAATCTGTCAGATTTTGACAAATTCTGAAGGTCAAACCCCCAGGAAGGTTAACGGGAATTAACATTAGGTTTTAAATTTGTTGATCAAATACTGGTTTTTTTCCAGTTCTTTTGCTCGTATTATATAGTTTTTTGCTAGCGAATTACGATAAAAATCCGGAAAAAAACCAGTTTTTCATCGATAAATTTTAAACCTAATGTTAATTCCCGTTAACCTTCCTGGGGTTTTGACCCAACGAAAACTAGCAAACTCAACGAAAAACTTTGCACAACAAGCACGGGTAATATTGTACTTGTCTATGATACCTACTGAAACATAATGGTTGGTTCTTTGATACAATACTTGTCAATATGTGTAGGTTGCATTATACTAAGCAGAGTATGTTAATTTTCCCAAGGATTTTGTTTAGCTATTATCACAGTCAATGGTCCATCATTATCGCTGTCATTTTCACTCGTATTTTCACTCGTATTTTCACAATGCTCTCTTAACTGTCTTATACGAAAGTTCATAATCTTTTTCTGTTCGTATCCATGAGATAATTCTAGCTTGATTTTGTCAATAGCGTTTGAGAGAGGCACAAACAACTTTACCTGATCATCAGTGACAGTTGCCAGTGACTTTAACATTCCTTGCTGGATAACTTTCATGAATTTATAATCAGCAGATAGCGTGAATCTGTTCTCGTTCTTTCGTTGTTGTAATGAGTCAAAATCACAGAATCTTTTCAGCATTAAGATTGTCAAATACATTGATACCGTTATGTTGTAATTTTTTAATCGCAGAAACAATGACATTGATATTTTCAAAATTCATTATATAATGAGTGTATATTTAATATAAAAATAAACAAAAATATACAACGCGAGGTGATATTCGATCTACCATTCCATAGTTGTATCAGATAAACCTAATGAGGTTCTTTGTTTAGACATTTACCCCCAAGAGAACCCCTAAATATCCGAAACCGAAACTTTAGAGGCTCAGAGGGCTGTCTGTACGTGTTATTTGTTTACCCCCGAAAGAATTCCTAAATATCCGTAACCGAAACTCTAGAAACTCAGAGGGTTGTTTATACACGTGTAGGTCTTATTTTAGTGACCAACCAGATTCTGTTTATTGCCTTACAAGAATTCCTAAATATCCGAAACGAAACTCTAGAAACTCAAAGGCTGATTGGTCTTTGTGACCTGGAACCTAGGTTTATTTTTTAGTTTTGCGATGTGTCTTTTGGAATGGCCCTTGTGTGGGGTACCCCTTTAGTGAAGTCACAAGGTCACGACCTCATATCACCCCCCGCTGTATATTTTTGATGAGATGATATGATGATGATGATGATATGATGAAATGCCGTCTTCACGCCAGCACACCAACCCATAATGATCAACCAATGGGTGATTCACAAAAGTGAATCCACCACGTGTTGACGTAGTGGATTGGTGTACTCTGAAGACGGGGGGGGGCTGGAGCCCCCAATAAATTATAAATCTTGGCCTAAAATCGCCTCCCGCAGACATATGTCTTTCTCGGGTTTCGAACCATGGGCGCCAGGACGAGAGTTTCTACGCGCTATCAATTGAGCTATCGGACCTTGTTATAAATATATACTGAAAAAGTTAATATGTGTTTCCCAATAGCCTATTTCCTAAAAACTACAGTGTTCTTAACAAAAACCACAGTTTTCTGTGTAAAATGGGATTTTATATTTCTAGTTTCCGAAAAATATATATAATTCTGCATTAACACTGAGTCTATGCGTAAGCCGTTACTAAGAAGATTGATTTAGTCATAGCGTATTCTTAAAATAACTTTACGCAGTAATCGGTCACAGATACACAGCCGTTATGGAATAATCAATAAGAGCTAATTATGCAGCCACAGCCTTCTAGACAATAGATTTCGATTGCCTGTGTGCACTATGAGAAATCTTGTGCGCGGATTTTATGTAAACAAAGAATACAGTATTATTATTTTGTCAGTTACTGGTTGCCACATAGGGAAAGTTGCCGATTAGCATTGAATGAGACCGCAGGCAAGGTTATATTGACAAGTATATACTATACTGTATTGTATACCAACCATTATGTATCATAGACAAACACTATGCATCCGGATATTTTTTTTGTTTGTTATGATAACGCATTATGATTTCACATACAGATTTATATTTAGTTCTTCATTTCTTGTGTCCAAAATGCGATTGCTTTGGTCTGTAAGTTTAAAGTGTATCCTTGATAGTAACGGATTATGAACTCGCAGGTACACGGGGTTAATTGGCTCTGATACAATTAACCAACCTGGTGGGGCTAATGGACTGAAACTGTATAATATGTACCCTTGCTGGGCCTGGTTAGACTTTGAAAGATCTACCTGATAGCTACCTTCAATAACATCGCATACCAGATTGACTGCAATTACTGATGTTATATTTACAATGCCTGGCGATATATGACGTCCGGCACCAAAAGGGTTGTTATTGTGTTTTAGTATAACCGGTGGTGGGGCTATTTTTCTCCACGATTCAATTACTCCCGGATAATATTCTTCAATAAGATCACTTAATAATTTCTTCATTTCAGCGTTATTTAAATCTGGTACAATAAATGTTTGTAAATCTTTTTCTGTTATTTTATAATGATTAAGAAATAATTGCTTACGTATTTGATCAGTGTAAGAACTATTGAGTGTTGTCGCAACGTTTATAATACTCCGATTGGCGATGTATAAATCGAATAAGATACCATTTAAGTGTTTTATTGACTCGATTATTTGCTGCTTTACGTTATCATCATAATGTTGTGATAATGAAATAAGTAAATTTCTTAAATCATTAAACTTTTTATCGTATTCAGGCTTAAGAGTATCTCAACATTCTTTAAAAAATTCTTCATCAACAATATCTCTAGTACGCCTCGTCCTGGGGTCTACAATAACCGCATTAAATGCTGATCTAGTTATCTTGGGGATCCTTTTACCGTCAAAATCGATAAAGTAATATATATCGTCGTTTGGAAATCCAAATCTTATATATCTCCATGGATGTTTTTCTCGATATTCTGGATTTTTAATGAATTTTTCTTCACTCGTTTTAAATTCATTTTTAGTTGGTTCTGAAACTCCATTATAAACCGGTGCAACTTCAGGCCATCCTAACACAGATCTAATCGAACTTTGATAAATATCTACGAGGTAATCAGGAGAATTTATTTCAATCACCGCTGATAGTGTTGGTTCGTAAACAGTGATCGCTATTTTAGATTCTGTTCCTGTGATAGATTTAATTCTGCGTTGGAACTCATCATTAATCTGTTCTATTTGATAACTGCCCGTTGAAATTCCAACAACTTGCCAATCAGGACTTCCATCAGGTTTATTCTTATTTGCGAATACTAGTGAATTATTTGGTTGTTGTCCACCAAATGGTTTTGACCTAATATTAGGCCAGCTATGATAAACTCGAAGCTGCGCTAATGCAATTTCCTTTGCTGGAATTGCGGTTGGAAAATTAACGCTAAATTCAGGATTGGTTGAACTTAATGATATCATAGTAGTTTTTGACGGCGTTGTATTAGCTACGATCTGCTGTAATAATTCTAACGATGACATTATTTAAAATACTCCGTATTTAATAGAGCGGAAATTCAACCCTCCACTTTATCATTAGAATCCACTTTGAATGCCTCATGATAAGTTTCCATTATCATTGCGAACTCCTCATCGGATATTTTACCATCGCTGAGGTACGCCGAAAGATACGATGATAGTTTAGAATAAGATGATGTTGCTGTGTGCAATTTCATTATGTACTCGTTTAGTTTATCATTTGTACACGTAGATATTTTCTTAGCGATAATACTGAAAATACCTGCGCATGTTGTTGCCGTTGAAACTATAATTGTTACAACTGCAGGCGCTGTCATCGTTATTGTTGATAGTAATAATCCAGTTCCAGCAATAACAGCAGAAACCGAGTATACCATTATATCAATAACAACCATACGTCGCCGATATTTTTTTACCTTTATCGTGTAATCGTCGATGATATTTTTTAGTTTGGTTTGACACTCACATACTTGAGCGTATCTGTGACGTTGAACATCGATAAATGACTCTTGATTCATTATACTTATCTAGATAACTAATTGAGGAGTTTCACACACACATTCCAAGCACCACCAGTATAGTGCTCTGGTTAATTTTTTATCAGATGCCTCCAGCAGAAATGTTTCTTCCGCATCTTTATTTATTATAACTGATACAACTCCAGAAAAAGTATCGTTTGAATAACGCCATGGAAATGTAGTAAATATACTGAATTTTGCACTACTAAATACGGACAGTCTGTATACACCAGTGACTTCTGCGGTGTGTTTGAGATTATTATCTTACAGTGTCCATACTCCTAATCCTGATGCTACTGTGTATACTACATTGAAGAACTGCTTGTGAGGAATTTTAATAAGATTCGTTTTTTCAATGATATTAGGAATTCCACTAACAATATCGTTGATTTTCGTGCTATTGTCGGTAAGTTTTATGTCAACGACTGGTGGAGTTCCAAAAAATTCGTTAATAGATCTGTTTATATTTCTACGGAAATTCAGAAACGTTTGTACATGATTAATATAATCAGTTCTAAATGCAGCAATTCCATCATTGATTGTCGTTAACGAAGTCGTTATTGGAATTTCCCTATCGTCGACGTATTTCTTCGTTGCAGCGTCGAAATCTGTTTCTGGTGTTCTGAGATTATTAATACCATTACTATTCATGTTGAGAAATGTACGCATTATACCACCGCGCACTGACACGTACTTGGATTCTTGATCATCGACGTATTTTTTTGTTGCTGCGTCTGTATCTGCGATTGGATCTCCAAGATATGTAATTTTTCTTCTTGACATAATAATGTCACCGGTAAATACATCACCAGTTTTCTTAGCATAATCGTTAACCGATTTACCGGAATCCTGTATTTTACCCTGATCAGTAAAAGTAACGATATTATTAACAACCGCGTTGGGAATTCGTACTAGTACATCTGGTAGTTGTATGTTACTCGTTTTTAATCGTCCTTGTTTGTCCTGAAAAACGACGACTTCATTTTGATCCACACTTGTGATATTTAATAAATCATCAATTTCATTTCTGAGCTGATCAAGAGTTGCATATTTAGATAAATCCACCTTCTGATCTTTGCGAGTAGATCTTCCATAAATATCTACCATTATATTTACTGATATCAGTTTAAGTGTTATGACGTAGTGTAGTGAACGCATGCACGACTTTATGAGGTGGCGCTGTTGATTTTGATACAGCATCAAACACAGCGAGGGTTTCACGACCGCATATTGGAGGATCAGTTAATTTTTGTGTTGGTAGCGTTGAATACCAGATTGGAATATTTTTATCGCTGGTAACGTACTCTAAAAATTCTTTTGGTGGTGCTAATCCATAAGAATCGAAATAAATAATTCCACGTGGATCAATTGCATATTCGACCCAGTGCGTGCCTGGGCCAGAGTTTTTATCGAGATTAATGATACCGGTTTCAATATTGTTTGGTTTTTTAGGTAATTGATCGCGCATAAAAACACCTCTGAAGTTTTTTATTTTTAATTTTTTAGCAGCATTAAGTAAATCAAAATTGGACATGGGTGATATTAGTAAACTGTCCCGGGAAGTCTTAGACCCTTTCCGTACCAGGAATACGGGGTCCCTGGTAATCTTAGACCCTTTCCGTACCACGAATATGGGGTTCTTGGTAGTCTTAGACCTTTTCCCTTTTTTTTGATTCCTTGTCCGGTTGCTTTCTTTAATGCCATTCCAGCAGCTGTTCCAACAGCACCTAGCGCAGCTGCTTTTGCAACAGCTGGGGCTGCAGCTGCTATTAAAGCTGGTATAGCTGCGAGAAGTGGAAATATACCACCCGTCTTAGCAATATCTTTGATGGCGCCCGCAGAAAGATTAAGTTTTACGCCTTTATTTGATTTTTTGGCTTCATTGAAGTTTTTGAACTGACGCTCGGTCAACGATAGTTTATTTGCACCGCTCATCTGTTCTCGCTTTAGCGATATTTTTATTCCACAGTTATTTTTTGATGCTGATTGCAGCTTTTTAATCTGACCAGGAGTCAGACTCACACTAACGTGATGATATGACATTATTAATATTATGAACGATCTAATTACATGTTTTCTACTGGAGCATCAATAATTCTCATTCGTCCACCAACACCTTCGAGTAACATCGATTTATCGCTGAGTATAACTGCGATTGCTCTATAATTAGGAATTAATGGTGCTGGTGCTACTGGCAATGTTACACGAGCTCTGAAGTGTATATCAACTACTGATTGTCTGGTTAAATCTAAATGTTCTAGTGAAAAGTAATAAATCGGATACAGCGTTGTAAAATCTAGCTGTGATATTTGTAAACCAGTATCAATGTTTTGATCACGCCCCATAAACGACATAAGACGATGATATGCACGTGCTACATGATTTTGATCGAAATTCAGTAATATATCTTCGGATGGTTCTTGATGTCCATTTATCCTTAATGAAACTTCACTAACTCCTAATTTATCAAATATCATTATGTTGCGATTTTGTGAATTTACTCGTGTAACATCTTGTAAAGCAATAAATATATGTCTTGGTGCAGAAACACCTTGCTGAGAAGCTATTTGCCACGTAAATAAACCATTAATTGCACTATCAACAGCATCTGTGGTCATAGTCAACCATGACAACGTTGATTTACCGCCTTGACTCATAAAAGATAGCAACCGGTCTTCTTCAGATATTGATGGAGTCATCACCGGCATCCACAGGGAAAGTTTTGTTAGTTCTACTTTACCAGGATCACCAATGGGTCTCCATAATGCATCATTATCAGTGCCTTTTCGTACCAGTACAACTGTATGTTTGGCTCCGAAAATGACTTTCCTGACATTTCTACAAAATCCAAAAATATGTGACAGTGGAATCGCACACGAAAATGTTCTCCTATCACCTATTAACATTGATTTACGTACTGCAAATCCTAAGTTGAAATTTGGATTAGCATCATGAACCACCGGATTTACATCAGCGTCAGCGGCGCCGGCGAAGTTTCTTGGTCATCTTATATCATATTGTCTATTGTCAGGAGAATCAGTTGTATCCTTTGCAAACATCATTGACGGGCCAGCTGATCTTGAATAATCATCGCTGTATCTTGCTAAACCCAATATTGTTGTTGCAACGTCAACGTCTTTCTGGATTGATTCAATATTTTTTCCGTCAATCATGTACGTAGCGCTATCAAATAACGCCATAATACCATTATTAACAAAACCAACCCTAACTTCAGCTCCATATGCTACTGGTGCTGCAGGAGCAGCGTTATTTAAAATTTCACCTTCTACTTCAATAAATGCCTCAGCGGGTAGGAAATACCTACTTGTATCCTGAACCTGTAGTTCGATTCGTCCACGCTGATCTGGCAGTCGTGCGTCATAAGAATAATACTGATAATCACGCACAGACTCATCTTTGAGAACTGGTGCATCCATGTCAAACGCGGGGTCAGATATGCGCTTAAACATCTTTATTATTATCGTCTTCGTCTAACACGAAGACCACTCCTCGAAGAGAGACCACTTCCTGCTATCAGACTAGCGGTTATATTTTTTTCTTTGTCTGACATGGGGACATCAGCCAACTCCGCTAGTTTTTGATTAGCGGCTTGATTTATTATTTTACTTACACTTGCTGGCATCACTTCAGTGCTAGCCAATTTCACAGGTTGAGGTCGGGTCGCTTGTGGTTTGCGTATTAATCGTGATAGTCTATCTTTGATTGCTGAGAATGCTTTGCTAGCAATATTACCAACAGCGCCTATACCCTTTTCACGAACAACATCAATAGCTTTCATTCCTAGCTGCTTTGCAATCGGTATTGCTTTTGGGGCTATTCTTCTAAACAGACCCTGAACAATATCACCTAATCCATCTCCGTAGGTCGTTTTGTATACTGGTAATCGAGCGTTTATTACCCTGACCATGGTAGGTCCACGTTAAGTACCATGCACGATCATTTTGTTATTACATGACTTTATCACTAATTGTATCTAATCACTATGGTAGTCATCGGCGATTTCATTAATGAGAGACCGATATACATTAATATCCATGATACCGCCTGTAAATAATCGTTTGCAAATATCAGCTGCTTCACTAATGATTTCTGATGAATTATTACCAGCTCGTTTTCCTCCAATGAGAATTTCTATTCGATCGACATCAGCAAGGACGTTATTGGGACAGGTAATAAGACCACTTCCTAGACCACTTCCAGTTGCTCCAGGAGTATCATAAAATTCTTTTTTTTTCTTCTTCCTTACCTGTTGTTTGGACTGGTTGTAGTTGTTGTGATCGTGGTAGTTTAATTTGTGGTGTTTGTATTAATGTTGCAAATTCTTCTTTTTGTTGTTGTTCTTGTCGTTGTCGTAGTGATCTCAATAGTTTCATTGTTTCTTGTCGTTCTTGTTCTCGTTGTTGTAGCTCTTGTACTCATTGTTGTACTCGTTGTGGTGATGATATTGGTGATAATTCAAATTGTGGTGGTTGTGATAATCGTTTGCTTTGTTTAGTCTCTTTTATATATCTATGTACAACCTCATCAAATTCATTAAAACTTTCAATATCTTCATTAGATCTGATTTCTGGAATACCAGTAGAAATACGATATATATCCCTGATCCAATTGGCAGAGCTTAGAGATTTAACATGTTCTGGTTTTACATATTTTTTTCTTTTATAATATCCAAACGCGGCAATATCAAATAATTTGGTTGGGTCCCTGATAGCAGCAATACCTTCAGGTGTAAATTTATCTATTATATTAGTTCTGGTTCTTTTAAGTTCTGGTTGTGGTGGTGCTTGTGGTGCTTGTGGTGCTTGTGGTGGTGGTTGAGCTGCTTGAATACGACCAGCAATATCAGCAGGCAATGTTGCAAGAGCTCTTTGTGTTGCCTCAGTTGCTGTAACAATTTTCTTTGTTGGTTCGACAATCGGCTTAAATAATTGTTTTGTATCTTCTTCAAATTCGACTTGAGACTCCTGACGCGATTGTAATTGTTGCTTAACAGAATCACGAACAGGTAGATATTTTTTAATTGCCTTTAGTCGCTCTCGAGCTAATTTAGCTGAGTGTGGTTCTCCAATACTCATTATTGATAATATTTATACTTGCTGTTTAATTTATAGCAGCAGGAAGGGTGAACGACATACGCGTAGTGACCAGCACGTGAAAAAATCAGAAAAAATCTGGTCAATTAGAGAAGTTTTTACTGTTAAGCAAAAACTTTTTTTTCAGCCTTCGTAGGAACCCTTAAATTTCAAAAATAAGATCTCTACAAAGTTGTAGGGTTCACCCTTCCTGCTGCTCCAGAACATTCTGTTAAAAATAATACTGGCATTGCACACTGTATTTTCATGACTCGCGATATGTCGGCCTGTTCTGCGCATGGATTTGGAAAGATGTAATATTAATGCATTGGCTATGGAAATGAAACACATTACTTTGTTTTCAGCCTGGGAACTGGGTCAGATTTATAGCTAATTTTACAAATTCAACGTAACAATGCCATTAAATGGTAAGAGATATTAAGCAAAATAAACCGATTTTCTATATATAAAAAACATTAGTTAAAAGTTCACCATTTTATAAAAAGAAGCGATTATGTCGAAGAGAAACAACAATGAATAGGATGTAATGTGGTTACAACGTCTCGTTTATGAAGAAATAAAATACTAAAGAATTTAGGAACAGACTATAAACCCGGGAATTTCGCGAGAATCCGTTCGAGTGACAAGTTGGATAGCAGACGATAAAGTAGGTGTGTGACAACTTGCAAAATTAGAAACTTGGATTAAGATGCGGTGTTGTTCTAAGGTAAACATTTCTGTATTTTAACTAACGTATTTATTTGTTTGATTCTAAACGAGAAATATTAAATGGGTTTTTCTATGTTACAAGTTCAAGAAGTCATGGAGTGGTTCTTTATGTTGACATTTAGAAATCATATTTTCATATGCATTTAGAATAGAAATGTGGGATAGTTTTGTACACTTTATGAATATTATTTTCCTTAATTAAGGTACAAATCGTTCTTTCTTGATAAAAATTGGATTTTCGACCAAAACCAACACGTGATCCAATGTTTACAGAAATTAGGTATCGTTGCGCAGAACACTCAACGCGCAGAATAGGCCGACACGGTGGTATATATACTTACACATTATCTAAATTATGAGGAAGGCACAACTTGCAATGTTAATAATATACAGTTTGCATATGCTGGAAAGACAATCTGATCAGATTTTTTTAAAAAAGTATCTACTTGCTCATGGGGCATTCATTCCAATTGAGCAAATAAATAAAGAATCTCTGAAAATAATTGTTTTTGATGGTATTAAAACTGATTGTAAAATATGAACAAAATTGAAAAGTCCTTCAGCTCGATTTGTAAAATAAAAATTTGTAAATGTCTGTATTTTTGCCATACAAAATTACATTCGAGGTGATACAAATGCTTCGTTTTATTTAATGGATCAGATAATAAAGACAGAACGCAAATTGCAGATGACCACTGTTCTTGTGATGTTGTTAAACTGTTTGGTTAAATTATATTTCGAGGCAACACTACAGTTTCTTTGTTTTTCATAAAACAGCTTCAAGCATACCGGAAAACTATTTTTTTTTTTGTTTTCAACATTCATATACTGAGATCTATACTTAATTAGCATATGTTACCTTCCGTTATTTTGCATTACTTTATATTATGTATTATTATATAACATAATGATATCATGAGTTTAATGTTGAAATATGAAAAAATAAAAAAAAAATTATTGATAAATTGATGGAAGATAGAGAGCTTTTTAAATAGTGACTACTTAAAGAAAAGTTAGGAAAGTAAAAGGTTCAGGAAATGATTGCACAACCTTTATCGATACATATGACTCCAAAATCAGTAAAATGTAGAAGGAAATGGAAACAAAACAGATCAACAAGATAAAAAAAAGACCAAGAACAGGACCAGCTGATATCAACATTACCAAAATAAGAGTGTGACAGTGCAATAAGTAGGTCACGGGTATTGATGTCAGAAGAAAACAAATGTGTGATCGTCAAAGATGACATGATATTTTATAATATATTGGCCTTCCTCTCCTTAATAAATTTGCTGATGCCAACTTTGGTACTTTGGTGTCAACACCCCACCCCCCATCCCCCACACAAATGAAACAATACAGGAGAAGAGAATTAGTGACGATTTAAACATAGAAATCAAAATTCACACATAAGGATACGTTGACAGTGAGTTGTTGAAATTGCATCATGGGATAGATGTAATGATAGTCTTGAACAGTAAATAAAAATCATCGGAATTGCTTGTATCACCCATAGAAACAATAAAATGGGCTGAAGATGAGACCAGAGGGAATTAAAAGTGAACAAGAAAAATGCAAGGGGCCGATGATGTGCGTAGGTGAGAGTTAGTTTTGAACCCTATAAGGTTGATTTAGAAACCCAAAGCACGGAAAAGGATCAGAAATATAACATGACTCAGATCCAGAAATTACGATATTGCCAAAAATCTTATAAAATAACTCCACGGTTTTATTTTGTTAAACTACACAATAATCTGAAGAAATGTTGAAATTACACTTAGATGCATATGATAAAAGCATCAAACGAGTGTTATCTAGACAGATTATGAAGTCTGCGACCAAATAAATTAATTTGTGTGCCGGCAGATAACATGCATCAAACAATATTTGTTGCAATGTGAGTAGCGTTACAAGACAATGTAGAAGTATACTTACAAGATAATGTAAAGGCATACTTACAAGACAATGTAGAGATATACTTACAAGAGAATGTAGAGGTATACTTGCAAGACAATGTAGAGGTATACTTCCAAGACGATGTAGAGGTATACTTCCAAGACAATGTAGAGGTATACTTCCAAGACAATGTAGAGGTATACTTACATGAGAGTGTAGAGGTATACTTCCAAGAGAATGTTGAGGTATACTTCCAAGACAATGTAGAGGTATACTTCCAAGACGATGTAGAGGTATACTTACATGAGAATGTAGAGGTATACTTCCAAGACAATGTAGAGGTATACTTCCAAGACAATGTAGAGGTATATTTCCAAGACAGTGTAGAGGTATATTTCCAAGACAATGTAGAGGTATATTTCCAAGACAATGTAGAGGTATACTTACATGAGAATGTAGAGGTATACTTCCAAGACAGTGTAGAGGTATACTTCCAAGACAATGTAGAGGTATACTTCCAAGACAATGTAGAGATATACTTACAAGACGATGTAGAGGTATACTTCCAAGAGAATGTAGAGGTATACTTCCAAGACAATGTAGAGGTATACTTAAAAGACAATGTAGAGGTATACTTCCAAGACGATGTAGAGGTATACTTCCAAGAGAATGTAGTGGTATACTTCCAAGAGAATCTAGAGGTATACTTACAAGACAATGTAGAGGTATACTTACAAGACAATGTAGAGGTATACTTCCAAGACAATATAGAGGTATACTTACAAGACAATGTAGATGTATACTTACAAGACAATGTAGAGGTATACTTCCAAGACAATGTAGTGGTATACTTCCAAGACAATGTAGAGGTATACTTCCAAGACAATGTAGAGGTGTACTTCCAAGACAATGTAGAGGTATACTTACAAGACAATGTAGGGGTATACTTCCAAGACAATGTAGAGGTATACTTCCAAGACAATGTAGAGGTGTACTTCCAAGACAATGTAGAGGTGTACTTCCAAGACAATGTAGAGGTATACGTCCAAGACAATATAGAGGTATACTTCCCAGACAGTGTAGAGGTATACTTCCAAGACAATGTAGAGGTATACTTACAAGTCGATGTAGAGGCATACTTACAAGGCAATGTAGAGTTTCAAAGTACTTATATAAGAGTAGAACATTTAATAATAAATATACAAATATAAATGAACATGCTAGTACGAAATACTCGATATCAGAAAAGACAATGTAGAGATATACTTCCAAGACAATGTAGAGGTATACTTCCAAGACAATGTAGAGGTATACTTACATGAGAATGTAGAGGTATACTTCCAAGACAATGTAGAGGTATACTTCCAAGACAATGTAGAGGTATACTTACAAGACAATGTAGAGGTATACTTCCAAGACAATGTAGAGGTATATTTCCAAGACAATATAGAGGTATACGTACAAGACAATGTAGATGTATACTTACAAGACAATGTAGAGGTATACTTCCAAGACAATGTAGAGGTATACTTCCAAGACAATGTAGAGGTATACTTCCCAGACAATGTAGAGGTGTACTTCCAAGACAATGTAGAGGTATACTTCCAAGACAATGTAGAGGTGTACGTACAAGACAATGTAGAGGTATACTTACAAGGCAGTGTAGAGTTTCAAAGTACTTATATAACAGTAGAAAATTTAATAATAAATATACAAATATAAATGAACATGCTAGTACGAAATACTCGATATCAGAAAAGAAAAACTACTGGAGGTTTAATATTTGGCAATATATTGGATGCTTTCAAACGTGTATTTTCAAGGTGACCGAACATTTTAGCAAGTAAAATATCAACAATAAGAAAAATATGATGAAACCATTAGCATCCAAGATGGGTAGAAAAAGATTGAAAGGTGTGATTGGTAGTGAAGATGCGGCTGATGAATCTCGGAAAAAAAAAAAATCCAACAAAACCAATTTTGAAAAAATTAATTGAAAAAGCAACACCACCAAAATTAAAACCAGAAATAACGGAACAATAAACGAATTATCAGGGGCTACAGTGTAGATATGAAATTCTCAAAAGAACAGTTAAGAAAAGAGGAATAATTTCATTGATCCCTTTCATGGCTAGATCCGCTAGGCCTGTTTTACTATACATAATAGAAAAACTATTTGCCAGTCGTGGATTAACACATCCAGGAATAAGATAAATGCGTAGTCGTAAAGCTATGGTTCGTGGTCACTTTTTACCAAAAAAGGTAAGAGATCCTCTTAGTAATAGTAGTGATAGTAAATGAGGTTTCTATCTCAGAGACCCCCTTCCCCCTCCAAAACGCTTCTATGTTGACATTTTATCACCAGCATTTTCTAGCTCAAAATAATGACTTTCACATGATAAGGCTTTCTTGCATATTTCTGACAAAAAATGTTTTGGCGGGGTAAGGGGGTCTCTGAAATAGAAACAGCTCATTTACTATTACTACTAACATAACCATATTTTACGGTAATCTTTTCGTACTTGCTAACTCTCATTGGCAGAATATCTGTTAACAAATTTTCAATAACACGAAACTCACGTATTAAATCGTCCATATCGTATTTTATACCTCGTAAATAAGATGGTAGCTGATCAAATAATTTTTTATAAGTGATGCTTGCTGTTTTGCAGGCATTTGTGTTTTAGTCTCAAGTCGAGGCTCACTTTTTTTACACGCTGTTGCAAGAGAAACACCAACACCGGATATTATTAACAAAAACGGGTTTAATGATGCTCCACTTGAGGTTATACCACAGGAAGTCATTAGCAGTGGTAAATATGATATTATCCGAAGTATTCTAATATAATACCTGTAACATTGTTTTATGCACCAAAGGTTTTTATGATAAAATTTGTAATATTGCATTAGTGCATCTACATCCTGTTTTGGAATTTCTTCTGAAACATGATTGAAATCGATGATCTGTTTGTTCATTATACAATATTCGTTTACACTTTTTATATAATATTAAAAGTTCTAACACCAAGAATTGAATCAAGAAACTCACGGAACTTATCATTGTTAGGATCAGCTATAAAATCTGTATACTTGTCATAAACATCAGACGAAATATCATTATATCGTTCATCTGTTAATACCTCATTTTTCTTTAACCAACTGTAGGAATCAAACGTGTTTTCTACTTCAGGTTCATACAAATCTATTTTATTTACCAAATTACCGTATTCTCTTTCTGTTTCATCAACAAACCCAAGTACCAAGCTTATTTGATCCAAAATAAAATTTTTGAGGACAAGATATTGTCTGATAATTGCGTATGCGACTATAAAATTTATTAGCATTACTTTTTGTAGTCTGTCTCGTTCAATTTTCCTTATGGTTTCGTGAGTATTTTCTCGATTTCATTATAATAATTTCGTATTGACCGTTGTCCGGAGCGTTGGATTGATGAAAATAAAACATCATATTCTTCAATTATATTGTAGTAAGAATCAATCTTTTCTTCCAACCTTGTTTGTTCGACTTCTTCAAAAAACTTTTCTGGCTCAACATCACTGAAATTATCAATTTCATCGTTAAAATCTTTGATTATCTCTAGAGATTTGTTAATAATAAACAGATTAAATTCTGGTTTTTTACGTATCATTGGTAGAATTGCGTTTGAGTACACCTAAATAATCAACGTTGTATTCGTTGTTAAAATAGCGGTTTTAACTAGGGTTTCTTTGTCGTGGTAGTACATACCGAAATGCTAAAAAATTTATCGTTTTGAAAAACTATCTTGTATCTTTTTGTTTCTTATTAAATTTAAGTTTTTAGGTTCCGCTAGTTTGTTGAGACGATCATGATTGTCGTTCATTCGTTTTTCTTCATAAGCTCTTCCACCATAAGCTCGTGCTTTTATTAGATTTGATCGTATTATTAAATCTATATATTCCTTGTCAAGCTCAAGTAATATTTATTTCAGCAGGATTTGAACATTTTTTTTTGTTCTTCTAGACAATCATCAGGATGACAGTATCTGTTTATGATATCAAAGTCGTTTATTGCTTTTCGCAGTTGTGGTCCTCACATATACCTAACGCGAACAAAATTATTTATTCCTTCTGATATTTTAGTACTTAAATTTTTAATGTTAATATATTTCATAAGTTGGATTTTATTTTGCGCTCGTGATTCGTCGCTAACATCTGTTCCACTACTAACATCGTTGTCTAGGTTAAAAATATTATCATAAAATTCTCTTGCAACGGTTATAATTGGTGGTTCTGACATTTATTATGCAATATTAGACTAAATTTGATCATTGACTGTGTATATTTGAAATGTTGTCAATCCCGGAAATGGATCTTCAGCAGCGACAACATAAATTCAAAATAAAAGTACTTATTAACAGTATTTTCAGTTGAAATTGTAAAATACTGAGTTTTTGAAATATATATATATATATTTGTTGCACTATACAATGTTGTCCAGTTAATATCATGGTTTGATCCTTCCAATCGCCAATCATAAATTCGCCCAACATTAGACTTTAATCTGCCACGCAAACGAAATTGCCAAATAGCAACTGAAACAGGACATTTAATTTTAATCCAAAAGTCTTTGATTTCACCATTAGTTGTCCATTCTTGTCTATCAGAGAAAGCGTGATGAGGATAATTTTCAGGATTGTGTGTTGATGCGCTTACCTCAAACCCAACTCGGTTATCAGATGCTTTGAAAAGTGTTGGAATATACCCAACATTATTTTTGGTTCGTTTCACACCACGAGATAGACTATCAACATACGCTTTATTTGTCAGATCATTAGGGTTGACTGGAACATATGTTGTTGTTATTTTGTTGTTTCTCATATTTATGTCGCCTGACATTGGTCAATCGGATTGTCTTAAATACGGGGCGAGTGCTTCTCTTAAATGAGCATAACTAATAGCATCAGTATCATCAGTTGGTGGTGAATTTATCGGTAATCCAGTTATTTTTGAGTTATAACTCATTATCATCAGTATCATCAGTTGGTGGTGAATTTATCGGTAATCCAGTTATTTTTGAGTTATAACTCATTATCAGGTTACCTGTCATTGTGTCGCCGGACTTATCGAGCTTGTTATCGTCAATAGATTTTAGTTGCGCATAACTCACCGCTTGTGTATTATCAACATTTGCTGGTGGATATGTGGTTTCCAACCTGATAATTGTTTTACTTGACATATTAATAATACCTGTAACCGTTCCACCGGTTTTATCAAGCTTGTTGCCATCCACATACTTCAACTGTAAATAACACACCGCTTGGGTTTGATTTAAGTTTGCTGGTGGGTATGCGGTTTCCAAGTTTATAATTTTTCCCTGACATATCCAAGTTACCGTTTAACGTTCCTCCTGTCAATGATAGTTTGTTATCGTCGATCATTTTTAGTTGTGAGTAACTTACCGCTTGAGTAAGGTCAACATTTGGTGGTGGATAATCTACTTCTAAACCAAGAACTCGTTGATTGGACATCAATAAAAAACCTGTCATTGTATCGCCGGTTTTTTTGACGCACGATGACGTATCAGTAGTTATTGTTGATGGTTCGTCATCGATGAGCGTTGTTCCAAACTTTGTGTAATAGGTCATATTATGTAAATTATATAACATAAAATTATATAACAATGACGCTATCATCAATATCAAATTTTGACACCGAACGATTAATCAAACATAAACACAACAACGAACTTCCAGATTGTCATTATCTTATTGTTGGTCATACAGGATCCGGTAAAACAAATCTATTATTGAATCTTTTGCTCAACAATAACTTTAACTACGATTGTGTGTATATTTACACAATTAATCCACAGCAGGACAAATACGAGCTGTTAAGCAATATAGCTAACACTTCGTGATGAACTTGGCGCTGATATATTTTTAATAAAACAACCGGAAGATTTAATTCCCGTCTATGAATTTGATTCGTCCGAACATAAAATAATTGTGTTTGATGATATTCCGCTAAACAACGAGGAGATGAATAAGATTAAGTCTTATTTTTCATTATCGCGTAAGAAAAAAATGTAATGCAATTTATCTCGCGCAGGGGTTCTATAACGTCGACAGATTTATTCGGCGAAATACGGGATGTTTTGTACTGTTTCCTGGACTAGATAATGTTGATGTAAGAAATATTGCAAACGAGCAATGCGGTGATGTAACGAAAGATAAATTTATTGAATTATTTCATCAAGCAACCAAACACAAATACAATTTCTTTTTATTTGATAAACTAGCGCGTGATCCAAATAAAATGTTTCGTTGTTGTGTTAATGAATTTATCTAGGTGAATTTTATAAAGCATATAAAAAAAAAAAAAAACAGATGGACAAACATCAACAAAGAATTGAACTACTAAAAAAATTTGTTGAAACTTCAGCTGCTTTTAAGAAAAGAGTGCAAGAAGCCCGGAGTGGACAACGCGTTGCAGAAGAAGAAACCACCATATTTTTTTAAGCCAGTTACTGAAGTTGTACTTGGCAAACAACCAGAAATATCAACATTGTCTCCGGAAGAAGTAGGAAAAATGAAAGAAAAAGGCTTGTTAGGTTTACTCGGAGAAAGATCGAAAGAAGAAACTTAAAAAAATTGTAGAGAAACTTATTAGAAATATTGCTGATCCTGTTGCAGGACAGGCTGAATTTGACATATTAATAAACAACCTCTTGCGCTTCAACATGCTATTGCAAGATTGACGGTTAATCCAGCCGAGTTAAGGAGATTAATAGAGAATTTGTCAGAGCAAACTAAGAAAGAAATTAGCTGCGGAACAAAAAAGAATAACTGAAGCTACCGTAGAAATAATGCTTATCGAAGTTCAAATAAGATTTTATAGAAAAAATGCACGTGTTAAAATATTAGATGAAGAATATAATGATTTTATTGGTAAACATAATATCAAAGACATTGGCAATATTCAAAATTGGCCAGCAGAAAATTATAAAGATTTAACAGAAAACTTAGAAAAAATTATTGAAGCTAGTTCATATGCTGATAAAGAAATTTAAATAAAAGATGAAAGGATTTTATTAAAAACATATGATGTTATTAGAGAAGGAATTATTGCTGATGTTTTACATAACACAGCGAGCAAATACAGAACAAGAGAAAAAGATTATCCCAAAGGTTGGAATTTCAAAAGACTGTTTGATAAGTATGAAAGCGAACGAGATAGAAGATTACCAGAGAAAAGAACAAACACAACAGAAAGAACCGGATCTGGAGTTAAAGTTTTTGCATCCACCGCTGAAATAGTTGACCGACTCATGTTGTTGATATCATCGAAAGAAGCTGGTAATGAAAGCACTGAAATCGACAACGAAATTGTTGATATATTAGATCATCTTAGATCGAGTGGATTACTAACATCATCCGAATGCCAAATTTTACACAGTGATCTTATCTAACAACCTTGATATAATGTCACTAACATCAACAACAATATTACTTGATTCATCGCAAACAACAAGAAACAGCGCAAACTTTTCTCTGTATTACAATTAACCAATGGAACTAGATCCAAATAAACAATACGAAATTGGATTAATTTCCGCTACAATATGGCATTCTATGGCAAATGTAAAAACAAACGTCAAGGACGACTTTACATTTAATTCTAGCGCGTGGGTGTCTGTCAAAATACCACAAGGAGCGTACAACGTAACTGATCTTAATAAAACGATTAAAGAACTAATAACTAAAAATGGAGCCGTCGTAGACAATTTTGAGTTAACTCCGAACTATAATACCCTACGAGCTAGAATCACGTTAAAAAAATAATCTGATAAGCGATTTTTCACCAGCCACTAGTACTGCACCGTTGATAGGATTTTATCATTGACAAAACGGCAGTGTTGCAGAATAAAGTATATCGTATGATGGAGATTTACCAGTTAACATAACAGAAGTAAATACAATGTTAATTAATTGTTCTATTGCACTAGGATCTTATTCAGCGTTAGGGAGCCAAGGTCAAACTATTTATAGTTTTTCACCAGAAGTTCCTCCAGGATCACTGATGCAAATTACTCCTAGACAATTAATATACTATCCGATTAATCTTGAAAATCAAATAACGAGTATAACAATGCAACTAACAGATCAATCTGGGTGACAAATAGATCTTAACAATGAAATTGTCACGTATCACTTTCACCAACGCGCAACAGCGTAGTTGTCGAAGTCGTTGCAAAATTAATTTTGTAAATCAATATTTTATAACAAGATGAGACGAAGAAAAATTTACAGAAGAAAAATCGTAAGTGGATTTTTTTTGAAATATATTTACAGCAATTGCTGAGAATATACCAGGAATAGCGCGTAAAGTATCACCAATTGCACTTGACGCAGGTAAATGTTTTGCGAATGCGGCTGGCACTGCAGTCGGACAAAAAATCGCCGATAAAATTAAAGTCGACACCAAAGGTGTTGCACCTTCGACATCGGAAATAAAACAAGTAATATCAAATATTGCACCAACAAAAGAAACAGAACGAGCTATGATAGCTACAACAAAAAAAATATTATCACCGCGTGGTGAAGAAATAGTAGGTAAACTTGTAAAGAAAACAAAGCCATTGACTTCTGCTGCTTTTAGTCGCCGACGACGTTGTCGTTGCAATTTTTGTTTGGCTATTATAAATAAATATAATATCAGCTAAAAGTTATATCTTGATCTTGCCGGAGAATATGATACCGATGGCACTGTAACAGAATTCGAATACGTCGAGTATCTCGATGAAAACTCAAACGAACCAAATTAGGCCGGAGTTAGAACTTTTAACACAAGAGATGAGGATGTGTTGTTATTGCCGCATACGGCGGTGTTAGAAGTACGTGGTCAAGTGTTAACAGCACTTGGCGGTAATATTGCAGTTGGTGCAGAAATTGCGCTTGTGAATAACGATTGGAGTTTGTTTAGAAGTGCTAAATACCAGTTGGCCAATCAAACCGTGGGAGATATTTCGATGCACTTGCCCATAGCAAGTACAATTCTTAACATCGTCTCGTTTAGCGATGATTTCTCGAGATCAGTTGCCACTAACATTATGTGGTTTAAAGATACCTCATTCGGGACAGCTGTTTCAAGCGAATTCCGTACTGGTGCTTGCGTTCCTGCTCCAGATAACAATAATCTAATCGCCAATCCAGCTGCTAATGATGCAGCTGCGATAGGGGATTCAATAAGATTAGCGGCCACAAGATTACGGCGACAGGAATATAATGAGGGATATGCTAAAAGAAAGCGTTTGCCTCAGAATCTCGCCAAATAACAATGATGCTTCCTTTGAGCACACTATTTGGATTATGTCGCGATCAGAACAAGTTGTTCGTGGACTAAAACATACTCTTATTTTAGATCGAGCGGAACAATACGATTGTATAACACACGCTGATGGAGTAGCTGAAGGACAGTTTGTTATTACAAGATTAGCGTTGTGGATGCCACGAGTTGTCCCATCAACGAGTAAGATGATGGAACTTGAGTCGACATTGACCGCGTGGACAAAAAAGATATATTTTCAGCAGAACAAAATTTATCAAACAGCAATTCCTAACACAACTGATTATATGTGGCGTGTTAAAACCGCTCACAGCGAACAATTACCGAGACAGTTGTTTGTTGTATTTTAACTACAGGCGCGTCGCGGTGACCAAGAAATGAACAATTCCGTATTTGATAACCCCGATGTCAGGCGCATCTTTGTTAGGATAAATTCGAAACAATATCCCGAACGAGCAATGGAATGTAACTTTGCTGACGATGAAACAAGAAACGTTACACGAACTTACATGTACCCCATGGAAGCAATACAAAAATATCAGGACACTGACAGTGGAAGCCAAATATCTGAATAAGAATTTAGGTCGCTATAGCCAATATTTTACTTCGACGTATCAAAACAATCCGAACAAGCTATAGGATCTACAGCTGATATTGAAGTTACTTGGACGTTTGTTGTTGCTCCAGCTGAGCAGTGTAACGTATACGCGCAAGTCGTCAGTGATAGATTCTTGACAATTGACGCAACCAAAGGAAGAATGACTGTACAAGTTTAATCTAACAACCTTAATATAATGAAAACCGAGTACACAACTCGAGAAATATACCTAACGCCCGGTCAAGTTGAAAAATTATCAGTAGCGGTTGCTTAACGCCGTTCTGTTTCTTTAATGATATCTCCGGCGACTTCGAATAAAACAGCGGTTAAAGTAATGTTAACGCAACAACAAATCAATAAACTTGATCGCAAAGCGATCGCAGGAAAACCGTTTGTTCTTAAGCTGTCCGTTTCACAAGTAACAGCGTTGTCCAACCGCTATGCGGTCGATGGCGGATTTCTTGGACCAGTACTTCCTGTAATAGCTAGCGCAATACCAAAGATTTTACCTGTGCTAGGAACACTGGGACTAGCAGCAGCATCAGGGGCAGTATCAGGAACAACTAAAAAAGCTGTATCCGGAGACGGGGTCTCCGGAGACGTTATCAAAGAAATCTATTGTCAGTGACTTTGTCACTGCGACTGCGTCATCGATGACGTAGTTTTATGTAACAATAAATAATATAATGCCAGCTAAAAAGTCGTCAACAACAAAAACAAAAGGAAACAACGACAAAGTCCAAGTCTCCAAAAGTAAACAAAACAAGAAGGATTTATTCCAATAGCTCCACTTTTAGCGGGATTATCGGGAAGTCTTCTTGCGAATCTACTAGGAATCGGACGCGGAATGACACTATCAGGGACCAGGCGCCGCTGAGTAATTTTGATTTACTTGAAAAATTAAAATCCGAAGTCGAAAACGGATCTCGCGGAGTATTTCCCAAAGATGAACTTGATGACGTACCAGCAGGTAGTTCGTGTATCATTAACATACAAAACTTCGATGATGGATCTGGTAGACATTGGGTTGCTGTTTACAACAATAATTATTTTGATTCGTTCGGACTTCCTCCGAGTGATCTCATAAAATATATATGTTTAAATTTTAAGAAATAAATTACTAGTCTAATCAACTACAGCCCATTGGGACATCAGCTTGTGGTTATTATTGTATTATGTTTATGCGGCAGATGTAGCAATCCGAAGGATTGGATTCCGATTTTCTAAAAGTAATTTTCCAATTTGACAGACTGTTACGTGTAGGCTCGTACAAATGTAACAAAAGAAAAGAGTGAAGTCAACAAACTTTGTAAATTTTAACAAAATAATTTATTTCCCTAGAAAACAATGTAAACATTGGAAATAAAACTAACGGTTTGTGAATATAATCCAAAATTTAACCCTAGGATTGAAAAATGCAAGTCCTATCACTAAACAGTTCTAATTGAATCCAGGTTCGAATCTCGATGAAATTCCAATATGGAGGCGATGACGTCAGATTAGGTCGTTGTACTGGTGGCAACAGATCCTCAATTGAATCACAGTTTATAATGTTTCCGTATAGAATTCCAGAGTAAATTTCCACTGAATTTCTTTCTCCCAGAACGTTTATAAATATGAAGCACTTGTTTAGTTTTCTAGAGAATAAATTATTAAATTCCAAAAAATAGATGAACTTCAAAAACAATCTGGCATCAACAATAAAAACCTCTTGAGCTCTCAAGGTTTTAAAATACATCTCAATAGATCTAGTATAAAATGGCTGTTTTAAGCCTCGATTTTAGATCACATGGTAGTTCACGTGACAGGCTACGTGATTTCTAATAAAAACAATGACAATTATCACGTAGCTAGAACAGCCCCATCTGAGAATCAAATTTTCACACTGGAAATAAAAAAAAACGAAAGGCTGTTACAATTCAGCTAACACGAGAGCCGAAAATGACCTTGGCAATAACCAATCGTCTTCAATCGATGTTTACGAAATCTATGAACCAGAGTGAGCTAAAAATAGTGCTGAATAAATATTATAATCTAATCGGGTCAAGCCAATTTTCGGAAAAGAAATTCAAATCCAATGAAAATTATCATTACAATAAAATGTAGTGAAACAAAAAAAAAAAAAAATAAAATAAAAATAAAAATAAAAATAAAAAAGAATTTTAAAACTAACACACGAGCAATTTAATTACATATACGTAACACAGACATCCAAGCAAAAACAACGATCATATAGCAATAAATTTTGTGTAACGATCGAATAGAACATGTCGCAAACTATAACGTATTGCTTAAAATGTAAAACTAAAACGCCTAACAAAGAAGAAAAATTAGAAAAAAACAAAAAATAACAGAACGATGCTAAAAGGTATTTATACTGTTTGAGGTAGAAGAAAAAGTGTGTTTATTTCTTCGACGACTTTATCGGCTACGACTCCGTCCCTGATTTCATCAGCGGGTTCTGGTGTGGATAGATTTATTTTAGTCGATGATTAAAATAATAATGAGTCGGAGTTGTAATTGTGGTTGTAAGAAAGATCTTTGTATCGAACAAGATAAAACTGTTACGTATTGTCAATCCTGCAATCGCCGGGAAGTAATTAGTTCTGGGATGGATATACATAAAATTATCGGTAAGTTACCGAAATCAAAAGGAGGATGGACATTACCCGGGCACAAATACACAGGGCCGTACAAACCACTAGATAAACAAGTAGATGAAAATGATAATCCATTTCCAGGACAAGAGCCTTATAATCAAGTTGATGCAATAGCAATGCGTCACGACATCTGTTATCGTGATATAGAGTACTGATAACGTTCGTGTAGAGAACTCAAAATCAGACTGTGATAAGGTAATGCTAGATGAACTTAAAGATATGAAACCTACAAATCTACGAGAGAGATTTGATAGAAGGCTGGTTCAAGGAATGATCGGAACAAAATATAAACTCGGTATCGGAAAAGAATTATATGATGATCTGGCATCAGAGCTACTCAAACCTAAAAAAACAAGTTTACGCGACGTAAAGTTGACGCGAATGCCGGTGACGATATCTGGGCGATAGATTAAGTTGATGTTTCAAATCTTACTCAGTTTAACGATAACAAAAAATATCTTTTCAACGTTGTAGATGTTTTTAGTAAATAGGCGTTTAGTGTACCCGTTTCAGATAAAACAGAAACATCGATAACTGAAGCACTAAAACAAATAATAACAAGTACAGAAAGAAAACCAAACAGAATCTGGACCGATCATGGAGAGGAGTTTTTTAATTAAAATTTGAGCCGTTTTTGGAGGAAAATAACATTAAAAAATATGTTACATGAAATGAAGGTAAGAGCGTTATAGTCAAGCGATTTAATCGTACACTAAACGAGCAGATACATAAACATTTGACAGCTAAAAATACAAATAAATATATTGATGCTCTACAGCAGATTGTTGATAAATATAATAACACGAAGTACAAATCAATAAAAATGTCACCAAATGATGCAATTAAAAATCCGATTCTTGTAAATGAAACATGTACCGCAAACAGAAATTTAAAGCTGGTGATAAAGTTAGAATTTCTCTGACGAGAAAAATATTTGAAAAAGGATTTACTCCAAACTGGAGCGAAGAAGTATTTGTTGTTTATAAAGTTTGACTGACAATACCTGTAACATACGCGTTGAAGGATTTATTGGGTGAGCCTATAACTGGGAGTTTTTACGAGCAGGAACTGCAGAAAACTGAGCAAGATATATTTGTGATTGAAAAAGTTATCAGGAAAAAGGCAATAAAAGTTTAGTTAAATGGAGAGGATACAGCGATAAATTTAACAGCTGGGTTGCAACTAAATCTATATCGAAATAATATTGTTATAAATTTGCTCGTAGTTTAGCAGTACAGATTTACATCTAACCGGTTTACACAACGACATTAAATGTAATTTTCTTGCATTATCGACTGCCATTAAATTAAATATTTTAACAAAAATAAAATCGTATTTTATGCTCCTTTGTTGGCCAGCAATTTTCACAATAAGGAAAGGTTTTGTAAGTTGCCAAAATCTTTGTTGCCCGGCAACAGTAAAATTAAATTTTATTATTTTTTTTTGGCGATACGATACTTAACATTATATCGTCCAGTTGTCGGTATGCTGTAATTTATTTTTATCAACCACGTCCACGATCTCATCTTGTTCATCGTCATTGTTAAATAAATTGTCATCTTCTGTATAACCAACCGACTCACATTTTATATCGCTTGCAATTGTATTATATCGCGGTGTAAAATGATCGTCCGTGATTTATCACGCCCGTAAATATCGGCAAGTCGTGTCATTAAATTCATATTATAATACATTTTTATCTAATTTATAATAATAAATGACTAAAGATATAAAGTATCATCAGAAAGTTAATATATTATATTATCAAGAACTAGCCGAGGCAGTGCGAAAACGTTTATCAGGACATTCTTGCTCTGTTGACGTTATTGTGATGCAAGGTGAATCCGATAAATTCTTCTAACAGCAGCAGAAAAAAAAACTTAATGACAGTACATTTATAACATTGAAATTTAATAAAGATGATATTTTGATGTTTGCTCACAATTGTCTTACCAAAACCGACTTAGAAAATATACTTAATCGTCGTATTTGAAAATAAATCTGTCGAAGGTTGATATTGACGGTGCTGATTTGGTTCTGCCATCTGCCACATCTTTTATTGACTGTGAACGAATTTTAAATTTGTTTTTGCTGCAGCTGTTCTTGATTTAAATCTTATTCCCTCGTTAGTTTCAAGATTTATTAACATAACTGGTCTTTTGGGATTTTTGAAATTACAACTACCACCTATTCCACGTTTACTATTTTCTCTTGGCGTG
>JAECUM010010569.1:0-19785 GCA_016617855.1 Megalonaias nervosa
AAAAAAAAAAAAAAAAAAAAAAAAAAAAAAAAAAAAAAAATTTATCACCTCGAGGAGAGCAGTTTAGACAAAATATAATATCTATGGCAACGACGCCAAATTTTATGTAAACAATAAAATAATGTCTGTTAAAAATTATCTTGATTTAGCAGAACCTTATGACACCGACGACACAGTAACAGAATTTGAATATGTTGAATATCTCAACGAAAATTCTAACGAACCAAATAAAGCTGGTGTTAGAACATTTAATACTCGAGACGAGGATGTATTTTTACTGCCTCACAAAGCAATGTTAGAAGTTCGTGGCCAGATCATGACAGTGGCTAATCCAGCTGCTACAATTGCAGCTGGAACAGAAATAGCACTTGTAAATAATGGCTGGAGCTTATTCAAAAGTGCTAGATATCAGCTAGCTAATCAAACAGTGGAAGATATTTCAAGTCACCTACAAGTTGCGAGCACAATCTTAAATATTATTTCGTTGTCGGATGATTACTCAAGATAAACTGCAACTAATATGATGTGGTTTAAAGATACTGGAGCTGGAACTGTATCTGGAGAATTTATTGCAAAAGGAGCATTACCACATCGAGCTGATGCCGCTGCAGATGCTGTAATTGTGAGAGATTTTCTTATCGCTAATGCTGTCAATTTTGGTATAGCCTCACAGCTGCAGCCGCTAACGCAGACTCTGCAAGAGTTTCACTTACTGCAGCTTGTAATAATCTTGGTATAACACCACCAGGTGCAGCTGCAGACGGCGTTGCAATGTTAAAGTTAGTTAACAGAGCAATTAGCCTAAGTAATATACGTTATAAAGAGGGTCATGTAAAAAGAAAAGCACTTGCGGAAGAATCACGTCAAATTAAAATGATGCTACCGTTAAGCACAGTATTTGGATTTTGCAGAGACTACAATAAAGTATTTCGTGGAGTTAAACATACACTAATTTTAGATCGGGCAGAACAGGGCGACTGCCTACTTCGGTCTGGCGGAGCTGATGTACAATTTGTTATAAACAAACTTGCGCTGTGGATGCCACGAATAACGCCATCAATCACAAAAACGGCAGAATTATATAATATGCTTGAAAAACACACAAACAAAATTTATTTTCAGCAACATAAAATATATCAAACAGCAGTTCCAAATACCACCGACATCACAAGGCGAGTTACAACAACATCAAATGAACAACTGCCTCGGCAATTGTTTGTTGTATTTCAACAGCAAGCGCGACGTGGTAACCAACAACAAAATAATGCAATATTTGATAATGCTGATGTTAGACGAATATAGGCCAGACTAAATTCAAAGAAATATCCAGAACGAGCGATAGAATGCAATTTTGCAGATAACGCTAATAAAAATATTACTCTGCCGTACATGTATCTACTTGACGCAGTGCAAAAATATCAGGATGTTGGAGACGGATCTCAGATATCAGTAGAGGAATTTCGTGCACATTATCCGATATTTTATTTTGATGTTAGTAAACATAGCGAGAGAGCTGTCGACTCGACAGCTGATACTGAAATTTCCTGGACACTCGGAGAAGTTTCAGCAGCACAGCTGTACGTATATGCGTTGGTGATCAGCGACAGATTTGTTAAAAATGACTGTCGGAAGTAAAATGTCAGTCCAAGTTTGAAGAAATTTAGTTTAATCTGTAATCGTTATATAATGACAAAATATATTGTAAAAGAAATACATTTGACTGATGGTCAAGTTAGAAAACTTCGACAAGCTGTTACTAAACAACGGCCGGTATCATTAAAAATAAAATATGGTGACCAAGGTACTTTAACGAAATTAATGCTAACCAAAAAACAGGTAGATAAGTATAATCGTGGCAAACCTTTTGTTTTAAATTTGAGTACTGCACAAATAACAACAATGTCAAAACATGGTGGTTTCTTTGGGCCAGCATTATCTGTTTTGGCAAAACCACTAATACCTAAAATTTTGCCAGTACTTGGTGCATTAGGATTAGCAGCAGCATCTGGCGCAGTATCTGGTGCAATGAAAAAAGCTGTCTCCGGAGACGGCATAAAGAAAATTGTCTAAAGATAAATAATAATATGCCCAAACAAAAAGAAACAACAGCAAAAAGAAAAACAACAACGAAAAACAAGACACGGTCGAGGCGAACAAACAAAGGTGGATTTACAGGACCGTTGCTGGCGGGAGTAGCGGGAAGTCTAGTGCCAAATCTGTTGGGAATTGGCCGAGGACCAACATTGCGAGGAACTCGGCCGCACTAAGTAACTTTGATATACTTGATAAGCTAAAATCCGTTTTCGGATTTCGTGGAGTTTATTCTAAAGATGAACTTAGCAATGCACCAGCTGGTGGCTTGTGTGTGATAAATATACAATATTTCAGCGACCAATCCGGCACGCACTGGGTAGCAGTCTACGGCAATAATTATTTTGATTCATTTGGACCTCCTCCGAGCGATTTGATCAAAAAATATATCAACAAAAAATATAAAATAATAAATTATTCGTCTAATCAAATTCAACCAGTTGGAACTTCGGCTTGTGGATACTATTGCGTGATGTTTATAAAACAAATGTCCGATTCTAAATTCAATTTTATAAAATTTATTTTACAGTTTGACAAACAACCTTCTCACGCTAATGATGAGATTGCAATTAATTTTGTATAGACTTACAAATATAAAAATGTCAACATACTGTCTCAAGTGCAAAACTAAAACAGAAAACAAAGATGAAACAACAGAAAAAACAAACAATAATAGAATAATGCTGAAAAGTATTTGTGCGATCTGTGGAAAAATAAAAAGTATATTTTTAAAGAAATTATCCGGAGCTGGATGCACTGACAAGGTTATTTTAGTAGACGACTAAAATAATATTTATAAATCTGAAAAATATTTATAAGTAATTTTTTATAACTCTAAAACATTTGACAAATCTGAAAAATTTGTCAGTTATAAAATTTATAATGAATGCGAGTGCGATTGTGATAGAGATCTCTGTCTGGAACAAAATAAAATTGTTACGTACTGTCAACAATGCAACAACAGAGAAATAATTGGAGCAGGTATAGACATACGCAAATTAATTGGCAAATTGCCGAAACTAAAAGGCGGTTGGACATTACCAGGCCATAAATATACTGGACCATACAATCCGCTGGACGGACAGTTGGATGAAAACGATAATCAGCTTCCAGCACAAGAGCCTTACAATCAAGTTGACGCAATAGCAATGCGCCGTGATATCTGCTATCGTGATATAGAACATCTTGATAACGTTCGTGTGGAGAACTCAAAATCAGACTGTGATAAAGTAATGCTAGATGAACTTAAAGATATGAAACCTGTAAATATGAGAGAACGTTTTGATAGAAGGTTGGCGCAGGGATTTATTGGAGCAAAATACAAGTTAGGTCTTGGAAAGGAATTATATGATGATCTGGCATCTCAATCACACAAACCTAAAAAAAAATTCCACGACGTAAGGGTTGTCGCAAATGCCGTTGACGATATCTGGGCGATAGATTTAGTTGATGTGTCAAATCTTGCTCAGTTTGACGATGGTGCTGACGGCGCTCCGAAGAAATATCTTTTTATTGTCATAGATGTTTTTAGCAAATATGCGTTTATTGTACCTGTTTCAGATAAAACAGGAATGTCGATAACTGATGCGTTAGTGCAGGGAATAACAAGTACAGAAAGAAAACCAAACAGAATCTGGACCGATCGCGGAACGGAGTTTTTTAGTAAAAGTTTTGAGCAGTTTTTGGAACAAAATAATATCAAAAAAATATGTTACAGGAAACGAAGGAAAGGTGTCGTCGTCGAGCGATTTAATCCCACACTAAACGAAAATATCTACAAATATCTGACAGCTAAAAATACAAATAAATATATTGACAATCTGCAGAAAATTGTTGATGAATATAATAACACGAAGCACAGATCAATAAAAATGTCACCAAATGACAGAATTAAAAATCCGATATTAGCAAACGAAAACATGTACCGCAGACATAAATTTAAAGTTGGTGATCATGTTTGAATTTCTCTGACGAAAACGGTGTTCGAGAAGGGATTTACTCCGAACTGGAGCGAAGAAGTATTTGTTGTTGATAAAGTACTTTAACAATACCAGTTACCTTGCACTAAAAGATTTATTAAGTGAACCTATAACTTTTTATGAACAAGAATTTCAGAAAACAGAACAAGATATATTCCTTATTGAAAAAGTTTTTAGGAAGCGCGGCAACAAAAGTTTAGTTAAATGGCGCGGATATAGCGATAAATTTAACAGCTGGGTACCAACTCGGTTGATTTCATCGACTGCTATAAAATAATGTTATTATAAATTTGTTCGTACTTCATAAGTACAGATTTACATCTGACCGGCCGACACAAAGATATTAAATGTAATTTTCTTGCATTATCAACTGGCATCAATTTGAATATTTCAACAAAAAATAAAATCATATTTTATATTTCTTTGCTGACCAGTTATTTTTATGTTAAGAAAGGTTTTATAAGTTGCCAAAATATTTGTTGTTCGGCAACAGTAAAATTAAATTTTATTATTTTTTTAGCGATATGATACTTAACATTATATCGTCCAGTTGTCGGTCTGCTGTAATTTGTTTTGTCAACAACGTCAACTGCTTCATCTTCATCGTCGTTGTTATTAAATAAAATATCATCTTCGTTATAGCCAGAGATTACGTTAGGGATGAAATTGTCGTCAACGATTTTATCGCTGACAATTGTATCACTTGCATATATATCAGCAAGTCTCTTCATTAAGTCCATATTATAATATCTTTTTATCTAATTTATAATAATAAAATGACAAAAGAAACAAAATCTCCTGATGTAAAATATCATCAGAAAGTTAATATATTAAATTACGAAGAACTAGCTGAAGCAATTCGAAAATGTTTGTCAGGATATAGTGCCTATTTTGTTGACTTTATTGTCATGCAAGGTGATTCTGATAAAATTCTCTTAACAGCGGCAGAAAAAAACAAACTTGATAACAGTTCACTTATAACACTAAAATTTGATCGCGATGATATTTTAATGTTTGCACAGAATTATCTTACTAAGACAGAGTTAAGAAACATAATTAATAGCATATTTAAAAAAATCTGTCAAATGTTGATGTTGAAGTTGTTGATTTCTTTACACTATCTGCAACATCTTTCACTGATTGACGATGAATTTTAAGATATTTTGCGGCAGAATAAATTGATTTAAAATTTTTTTTTTCCTCAGTTTCAAGATTTATTGAGATAATTGGCATTTTAGGATTTTTAAAATTATTAGCACCACCAACTCCTCTTTTGGTGTTTTCTTTTCGTGTGACCAGATCTAAATTTTCTAGACGATTGTCGGATTTAATGCTGTTGATATGATCGATAACCAAATCATTTGAAATAGCGGCATGAAAAACATCATAAATAGATCTGTGACTGTAATAACTAACAAAATCTGTTTTAGTTCCACGAATACGTAAATAACTAGTTTTATGTAAACTTCCAAGAACTTTTTTTGTTTTTCTATGTCGTATAATTCCGCGATCACTAGCCTCATATAAATCGAACACTGGATGTGGTTGAAACTCATCTTGCAATGATAAATTTTCAATATTATCATCAGTGTAAACTCGTTGTCCTTCTGGAATGTCTCCGCAGAACAAAGTATAAATAAAATCTTTTCTAAGCATTTCTGTCCTATCTGTATTATCACCTCTGACACTGATCTTATAACCAGCTGGAGTTGGTATAACAAAAGGTCGTCTGTATCTGACACAAATAACCGAACCAACTGCATTTCCAGCATATAAGTTGTACTTGTGGTGTACGTGATATTCCTCCTGTTCCTCTGCTGTCAATCTAATATATCTTAGAATTTCTGACATTATATTATATAGCATTTTTTATATCTCTAATTGAAAACATACATAACAAAAATCAATTAAAAATAAAATACTACATATAATATAATGTTAAAATTGCGTGATATTGCCAAACTGAGCCTTATCAAAGCAGAAACAATTGTTACTGCATTTTCTGGCTACGATAACAGTTACAAATTTGATAATCAAAATATTTTAGCAAATTTTAACTCCACAAATTTAGTTCATCTTTTACAACCTGTTATAGCGATAGAACTTGCAGCTCATAAAAGTATCAAACTAATAGTACAGTATCATGTAATTTTATCAAAATTACATGCACTACCTGAAAATACAAATTTCGACAGCGAAATTTCCGAACCGTATCTAACGGCTAAATCACGAAAAATATTAGCTGGAACAAACATTTCCTCAGTTGCTGATGAAATGCACCAAGAAATAAATAAAAAAATTGGAGGAATTTACCACATCAGGATCAGGTTGGAAATTTGAAATGATAAAAGAAGTTTTATTTCACACAGCAATATATAACGTACTTCGCTGTAGTTCTTAAAAAAATTAAAAACAAAAAATGTTACATAAACGTAAAAAATCATGATAATGAATGTTATCGTTGGGCAATTTTGTATGCGAGACATCCTCAAAGTTATAAGTCTGATCGTGTTGAAAAATATTTACCGTACAAAAACGAATTAGATTTCGACGGAATAACTTTTCCAGTGGCAGAGAATCAGATACCAAAGTTTGAAAAACAAAATGATATTTCAATAAATGTTTTCGGACTAGATGGAAAAGAAAATGTTTACCCAAGATATATTTCAGCGAATGCTACACAAAATACAATAAACTTGCTATTTTATAAAGGACTTTACGTTTGGATAAAAAAGAAACTTTAACAGCCTAGTTGGCAGACAATATAATAAAGATAAAAATAAGAAATATTTCCGCTACCGTTGTTTACAAGGTTGTTTTAAGGATGAAAACCTGCAAGATCATCTTAATTACTGTGCCAATGTTCAAAAAATAACCATGCCAACATTTAAAGAAAAAATATTAAAATTTAAAAATTATAATCATAAAGAAAGTATTCCGTTTGTTATTTATGCTGATTTCGAGTGTCTACTTGTCCCTCTGGCAGATGCAGAAAATGATCCAAATAAATCAAGCACTACAAAAATACAACATGTTCCCTGTGGAACAGCTTATAAAATAGTTTGTTGTGCTCACGATAATTTTTCAAGTCCAGTAAAGGTATACAGATGTAGCAATGGCAAATCTGAAAGTCCGGCCGTGTGGTTACTAAAAAATTTAATAGACCATGTTAATAAAATTTTCAACAGGCTGTACAGGACAGCTCCAATGAAAATAACATCCAAACAACAACTTGATTTTGATAATGCAGTTAATTGTCATATCTACGAGAAACTACTGCCTGAACAAATTTCAGCCGACAAAGTGCGTGATCACTGTCATCTGACAGGTCAGTATCGTGGGGCAGCTCATAACAATTGCAATTTAAAATTTCATGCGCCAAATTTTATTCCTGTAGTTTTACATTATTTTCGTGGTTATGATAGTCATATCATTGTCGAAGCATTTGGCAATGAGGAAATTAAATCTAAAATAAAATTAAATAACATAATAAAATGTATTCCAAACAATTTTGGAAAGTATATGTCAGTTACGCTCGGCAAATTCCATTACATCGACAGTCTGCAATTTATATTAGTATCATTAGAAGATCTTGTAGAAAATGCTGTAAAAGCTGGTAGCGAGTTTTTTAACCTACGAGAGTGTTTTGGAGATAAATTTAATGTACTGACAAGAAAAGGAGTGTTTCCGTATGAGCATCTCGACGACTGAAGCAGATTTGATGAAACTTCTCTGCCCGGCAAAGATAAATTTTACTCTCAGTTAAAAGGCGAAGGTGTATCAGATGATGAGTACAAATACGCACAAGATATTTGGAATAAATTTGGTTGTAAGACACTTGGTGATTATCATGATTTATATTTGAAAACAGATGTGTTATTGTTAGCTGATGTTTTCGAGAGTTTTCGTCGAGTTAGTCATAAAAATTATGGATTAGATCCATGTTGGTATTATTCTGCGCTAGGACTATCGTGAGATGCCTTGCTAAAAACAAGCAGGATAGAACTGGATCTCCTGACAGACGTTGATATGTTTAACTATATTAAAAAAGGAATTCGCTGCGGAATTAACGTTATAACAAAACAATATGCGGTAGCTAATAATAAATACTTGAAAAATTACAATAAAAATTTACCGTCAATTATATTATTTATCTTGACAATATTAATTTGTATGGTTATGCAATGTCAGAACCAATGCCGTGTGGTGGATTTCATTGGATGACTCCAGATCAATTTCTTAGCGAAACTGAAAAAAAATCTTCCAGAAAATGTCACTTATTTTGTTGAGATTGATCTCGATTATTCTGAGTCACTTCACAACCTACATAACGACTATCCGTCTGGTGTAGAGTCAATGATGATCGATTACAGTTTATTATCGCCTGAACAACAGGCAATGACAACAGCAATAAAATACGATTGTTAATAAGCTAGTTCCAAATTTGTTAAATAAAAGAAATTACGTGATGCATGACAAAAATTTAAAACAGGCAGTAGATGCTGGACTAGTCCTTAGGAAGGTTCATCGAGTTTTAAAATTTAATCAATCACGGTGGATGGCAGATTGTATTGATTTAAATACGAAGCGTCGTGCTGCTAATGAGACTGAATCTGAGAAAAACTTTTTCAAGTTAATGAACAATTCGGTATTTGGTAAGACGATGGAAAATATTAGAAAGAGAGTCAGTATTGAAATTGTAAATGATGTAAATCGCAGAAATAAATTAGTCAACGATGACGGTTTTGTCAGTATAAAAATATTTAATGAAAATCTTGTTGCAATACAGCGACGAAAGACAAATTTAAAGTTAAGTAAACCGATTTATGTTGGTGAGTCGGTGTTGGACATATCAAAGTGGCTGAGGTACGATTTTCACTATAATTTTATCAAAAAGAGGCCAGATTCGGAGTTGCTATTTACTGATACAGATTCGTTAGTTTATAATATAAAATGTGAGGATGTCTATCAAGACATCTATGACCACCGTGACTTATTTGATTTACCAGATTATCCAGCAAGTAGTGGATTTCATGATGATACAAATAAAAAAGTTATTGCCAAAATGAAAGATGCATTTATGTTTGTGCAAGTTAAGGAATTTGTTGGACATCGAAGTAAAATGTATACCGTAACTTTAGATGACAATGAACTAACAAAAAACGCAAAAGGTATTCCTCGTGGATACGTAAAAAAAAGTGTATGAAATTTGATGATTTTACAGCAGCACTAAACAACTGTACTAATTGTATTAAAACAAATGTTATCAGAACAAATCATCACAAACTTGAAACAGGTAAAATTATAAAACCTGGACTGAGTGATTTTGACAACAAACGTTATTGCGAGGATGGAATTAATACGTTAGCTATTGGACACTGTGTCAGTTATGATATATTTAATTTAATTTTGTCTCACATTAAAAAATAATGTTCAAAAATTTAACATTAGCCGATGGAGTTATCAGCAAAATTAAAAAATTAATGATTAACGGCCTGCAATTATCATTTGAATTTAATGATGAAATTTCAGATATTTGATTTAGTAAATTTGATAGAATGAAACTTTCGCTTATCAAATCAGGTAACAGCAAATATTTTGATTATCTTGAAAAATTACGAGAAGAACTTATGTTGCAATATGATAAACTTCACGATCTAATAAGTCAGGACAAATATACAAATATAAATATCGATCTACATCAGTTGAAGGTTTTTGCAAAAGGTTGTAAGTATTTTATCAACAGGGTAGTAATGAGAGAGTTACTTAAATGCATCGAAAAGCAAGCGGAAAAATTAAATTTTCTTTATATATAAACACGATAATGAACTATTTTTGATACCTACAGTTGTTGTTTTAGTGATAGGCGATGAAGTTCTTTAAAAAATAAGTGTGTCTTCCTTGTATTTTAACGGGAGATAACTCTGTCTTCCTTGTATTGTAAAGGGAAATAGCTCTGTCTGTCTTCCTTGTATTGTAAAGAGAAATAGCTCGTAGAGTAAATTACGTAACGTTACATGACCATCACGATCTATTTTTTTTTGTGTGTGTTGATTCAGTAACTTGTTTGTGGTCAGTGTAATTTGTAACAGAAAATGATATTTACATTATCTTACGTAAATTCCAGTTAGTTATATAGCCGTGATTACTGATCTCCAGCTAGATCCCTTTGTATCACATACATCATACAATGTACACTGCGACAGCTGTTCACACAACAACATCCGGCAGTCTATTTCTTCTAGATTCACACTGCATTTTATTTTAGATTTATTTAGTGAAAATAATTTCTAGATTTACACTACATTTTATTCAGAATTATTTAGTGAAAATAATTTCTAGATTCACACTACATTTTATTCAGATTTATTAGTGAAAATAATTTCTAAATTCACAGCATTAGGTAACGTTCGAAACGGATAATTGTAAGAATTGGAAAGTGGTACAGTGTTATAACGTTTGATTATGATACTGAGGCCTCGGGTTCGATTTCCGGCGGTATGATACCAAATTTTTCTAGTAATAAAGTGGGGCTCTGCCCAGTTCCTCGAACTTCAACAGAAAAGTATCTACCTTCCCACCATGTCAACACGTGGTGGATGCACTTTTGCACTCCCCGGGGTTGATTGTGGGTGGAGGGTATGGAGATTTCTATTAAACGTAGAGAAGACTCCGTTTATGTGTACGTGCTATCCATAGGGCTAAGTTAATTAAGTTTATGTGTACTTGCTGTCCCAAGAGATAAGTTAGAATTAAGTTTATGTGTGTGTTTGTTTAATTTCGAATGCATCTGAGCTTCCTAGGATGTCGTTTGGCACCCTAGGAGTTCACATGGGGATTGATTCGACTGCCCCTGAGCTTGTTAGAATGTCGTTTGGCAATCTAGGAGTTCACATGTGGTTGTGCTGTGATTATATGTTTTGTAAATTTTTATAATATTATATTTTGAATCATTACAACAGTAGTATGTTTCTAGATTAGAGACCTCCTTATTTTGTCAGACATCGGAGCTAGAAAAGGCTGGTGACAAAAATGTCAACATGGAGGGGGAAGGGGGTCTCTGAGCTAGAAACCTATCGTCAAATAAAACATCACTCTAATATAATTTTATCTAACATTGATAAATAAATTGATTACAGTAGTAGAAGGGTATAAGTGTTTCTAGATCAGAGACCCCTTTACCCCGACAAAACATATTTTGTCAGAGAAGATTTATCAGTGAAAGTCATCCTGGGAGCTAGAAAAGGCTGCTGAAGAAAATGTCAGCATAAAAAGGTTTTGGAGGGGGGAAGGGGGTCTGTGATCTAGAAACCTTATATCCTTCTACTACTATATTTTTTATTCGTTTCGTTAAAGAATAATATTTGAACCTAACCCGATTTCGGCATTCCCGGCTTTCATCGCTTTCCAGCTAACTGAAATGTAGGTCAACGAAACTTGAAAACAAGTGCATTTCTTTTGTGAGAATTTGAATTTATTAGAGAAAAGACATCAGGGTAAGTAAAGTCTGACAAAAGCATTACAACTTTGTAGAAAAGCGTCGTTATTGGTTGCCAGTTGTGTGTGATATTCCTGAAAATTTGACTTTCGTTACACTGTTAGTCGACATCAAAACACGCTACACATCGCCGTTAGTTAGGCAGTAAGACCCATCACTCCATGATGGTTTTACATGGTAAGACTAGTTCTTCTTCATAGATGGCCAACATCACGCTTCTACGCGAATCTTATTTTCAAATTCCAAAACTTTTATCGCGTGTATATATCCTTGCGTAAAGTAGTTCAAACCCTTCTGCAACACTTTACTGGAAAGTTTATCTTGATCCGGAAGGTATTTAAGTGAAATGTTATCGGGAATACGCGAGAGTGAATCTGACATGGTGCCTGTATCATGTGATGATTCAGCCATTTTAAAGGGAAGCTTGGGGTACTTAGTAACAGTCTCCAAGAGGACGGAGCTTACCTACTCATTTCGGATATATGCCTTGCTCGACGGGTATAAGGTTCTTCAACCTCATTTTCACTACCTCGTCTAGCATATCCCGGATAAATTTCAGCAATTCTATTGCGTTTACTGTATACTGTTTGCGATTTGATTTGCTTATTGAAGGAGATTGAGATATCTCTATGAAAGGATTTTGTTTGCCAATAATTCGGGGTTATTTGCATCCTTTACATGGTTGTTCCTTTTCTGATTGGGTTTTGAATTGTGATTTGGGTGTATTTTGCTTTGCGTCTATTGTTTCCCTATCCCTTATTTTGTCCTCATCTTTATTTTGGCTACTTGTCTAGTTTGCTTTTGCTTGCATGGTTTAAGTGCCAATTGCTTTTTTATTAGCTAAATAATATGAAATATTATATTCCTCCATGTTCTCTTCCACGTCCTCCTCAGATGTGGAGACGACCAGACCTTTCGCCAAGTTCAAATGCTTGGGCGCCGTCTGGAATCAATGAGGGTCTGGATGAGAGCTGATCTAGAAGATTCGTCATACTCAGTATGCACTAGAGCTTTGCTCATCTTTCCAGTCTTGTTTTTGTTCATTCTTCTGGCTATTCACAAGTCAACGATGGCAGCTAGTCTAACAGACATACAGATTATGGATTATACTCGTGTACAGCCAATAGACAGCTGGTTTCTTAATTTATCGTACGGGAGGGAAAAAGAGACGCGATTCCACACGCGTTTATGCATAAACCAATGGTAGCTAGACTGACTTGACTTGGCTTGATTACAGACGTGTGCGGCCATTCAACACCCCGAATACGTGCCTAAGCACTCTTAAGGGGTTGATGTGCGCAATGCACACTATTTCATTACTCACCGAGTGAGACGGCGCCTTGACTTTGTTTAAGGGTTCTAAGTTGTCGAAAATGAAATTTTGAATTTTATTCCCAATGTTAAACGGTGTCATCTTACATTTGTCTAATTTGAAGAAGTAATTTTGAAAGATATGCTGTGTACTTGTGGCTGTAATGTTAGTAATGATAGAGTAGATAATAGAGTGTTTTGGGTTTTGGGGATTGTTTCGTTTTTTTCTGTTTTTTTCATGTCAGGATTGTAGTACTGGACTTTCCTAAAATCGTAGGCATCGATTCCTTATATGACGCGCTTCTTTCAGTTTGGTACCTTGCAGTCAGTCTGCAAACCTTATGCGACAAGGCCTGATGATTTGGGGTTTAACCACCTTATATTGTCTAATTCACGGGATTACTTTGGTGTTTTTGGTCGGATGTTATTCATGATTACTAACATTTTTCCTTTTTGGGGCTTGGTTGACAAATTAGTTCCGCATTGTGCTGTGGGTCCTGATGGTCTGGGCTTATGATCAACTTATAAGCTTAGTTTTTATAATGGCCAGGTTAGTGGGTCCTCAGTCTAGGTTACTTGCTGTGATGAAAGCATTGCCAATTTGTGTTGCTGGGACTGATAATCAGGGCTTAGGATCATCTCATGTTAATATTTTTTTTAGGAGTTGAGGGAGTTCGTCTCTATTTCTTGGTTGTTTGTTATTATTATAACGGTACATACACCAGATAGGGTTAGACTGAAATATGTAGAAGAAAAGGAGAAGATACGTGCAAATTGGTTAGTGTGTATACATCCGAGAGTGAGTGAGGGAGTATTTTGTTGTTTTTTTTTCTGTTGGTGATGTTTTATGATTGGTTTCTTTTGGTTTTGTTTTTATTATTGCGACGTTTACGACTTTCATTTTGATTGTGGCTGGGCTGCTGTTACACAACTATCTTAATTAATTCGGTGTAGGTTATAGGAGAGAGGGCGTTCTGAAATGAGTTTTGCTGTTGCTCTTCAATTTATTAAGTGTATAGCTGTCGTTTATAACTTCCTTCTTTCCTAGTGGCAGAAAAAGATTTAATGGTATTTTTGTATATCGTGTTGATATTATGGACCCTATTTTAATAATTCTGTGTATGAAGTGGGGACTTTAAGAGTTGTCTGTTGACCCTGGAATTGGCATCTTTCGACGTTATTTGGGACAGTCATTGACAACATCCTGTAGAGTTTTTGGAGTCGGGCAGTGTGGACAGTTAATGTCCGCTGTTTGGGCCCCTGGCGAGAATCGTCTGAAACTGCCGGCTAATAGAGTTTTACCAGTTTTAATTCTGGATATAACTTCAGAGTTGTGTGGGTTAGCCAGGTTTGGAGCGGAAACATTTCCACATACTTATTTAGCAGTTCATAGAGTTTGCGTCCTTCAGAACTATTATCCCATCCCGGGCACAACAATTACCACCAGAACAGCAGCAACAGCTACCTTTTGGAACCTTCTTTGACCTTGAGTAACTGCTTGGAAAGTAGAATCCTCAAATTATGAATAACCAATTTTACTTTAATTTACTCAGTGACAGTTCCACGAACGTGTTTCCCAACAACACCGTGTGCTGTTTCACGGCCAAATTACCTCAGACCATCCAACTGTATCACGAAGCGCGTTCGGAAGTCGAGTTGGTAAAAATCATTCATCCCATACAAGCCCAGTACGTCAAAATAGAAATTAAACTGAGGTTTATGGTACAATTAAACTGAGGTTTATGGTACAAATCATGAACGAACAGCGCAACAACACTTGGGTGGAAACAATCCTGGTTTTTAAGAATCCAAACGTCCAGTGCCAGACAATACTCAAATGAGTATCTATACCATGAAAATTCCTGAAGGATATTATTTTAGCGCTCAACATATGGTAGAAACGATTAGCCCATAGCTCACAAATGAATGTCTCAGATGCCAAAACTGTGTCCGTCACATTTTCTCCCACTGTGTTTGATATTCTGAGTGGACACATCAAAATGGCCCCAAATTCCATAGAGGTCAAGCAACAACGATCGATTTTACAAGTATTTTCTGTACCCTATGGAACTGAATGAAGGACTGAATTTGATATTTGTGTACTCCGATGTGGTGGAGTACAACGTGGTGGGGAAACAAAGGAACGCCGTTACTGAAAGTCATTCCTTTCAGAGTGAATTATGCCGTCGCTGCTTACGAGGAAGGTGGAAATATGTATCACGTTCACCGTCTCTACATCCTCATTTGAAGCGTTGTTTCAAAGCTGGCCGGCGTAGAACAGGAAGAAGAATTCCAGTTATCTCCCTTTCGCCATTTCCAGCGCAGAAATTTAAAAATTCGTCCGTTAACTTAGACAACCTAATCCAAATTCCAATTAAATCGTCAACCTTTGTGTCAGCTATCGAAGAGATACCACTGCGCATCGCATTATTCAATGCCCAATCAGTAGGACCATCGGAAAAACGCACAGAAATAGTTAATTTTATCAACGATCAGAATATCGACGTCTTTTTCCTGACGGAAACATGGTTAAAAACATCAGGCGATGAACCCAAGTGCGTGGATCTAACACCCACCGGTTACTCCATCAAGTCGTTCCCCCGCCACTCTCGCGGAGGTGGAATTGCTGTCATCGCAAAGACCTCCATGATCAACCGTCTTAACTACACAACAACTTTCCATTTCGACCACACATCGTTTGAACTAGTCCAAACTACACTCACACTGGAACAAATGTCAGTCCATTTTTTCTGCCTCTACCGCCCTCCTCCTAGTAGAAAAAACAAGCTCACAGAATCTCTCTTTTTGGAGCAGTTTCCGAATCTCCTGGAGTATTGAAATTCGATAGGTGGCAACCTGATTATTCTTGGAGATTTCAACTTTCACTTTGACTGTCCTGGAAACCCATGCACATCGAAACTCCTAGATTCCATTCACGTTTTCAACCTCAAACAGTCAGTTAGCCAACCCACCCATAAATATGGTCACATATTAGACTGGATTCTTTACAGACCTGATGATAATATTCTTCAGTCCTACCTGGTGTCCAACGAACTTTCATCAGATCACCTCTGCATTATATGCCATCTTGATGTATCAGTTCCTAACCCTCCACCTTTATTCGCTACTAAGAGAAACCTCCGTATGATAAACAGAACCAAACTAATGCATGACATCCAAGCAAACCTAACAACTAGCTTACCCACTACAGCAGAACAACTTGATAACTGCCTGCGTTCATTGCTCGACAAACATGCCCCAGCAACCAAGTGCAGAGTAGCAATTCAGAAGTGTTCTCCGTGGTATAGCAGTGTTAGGGACCAGCTTCGCACTGCTAAAAGAGACCGCCGTAAAGCTGAGAGGCTTTGGCTTTCCACCAGACTCACTATTCATAAGCAGATCTATGATGCCACTAAGAAGAATGTCACAAACATAGTCCATGCAGCTAAATCAGCCCACTACAGTACTAAAATCATGGAAAGTTCCAGCTACAAAGAGCTATTTGAGATTACTAACAAGCTGATGTCAAGGAACAAATGTACACCACTTCCAGCTACCTTCTCTCTAGTCGACCTTCCGGACCTGTTTGCAAATTTCTTCCGTGACAAAGTACAAACCATCAGAGATAAACTTGACAATACAATTTCAGTTGACTCGTCGTCACCATACAGTTGCGATACAGAATTTCAGCGGCAACCGTTAGCAGCATTTAAACCTGTCTCTATGGATTTAGTACGTACAATCGTGATGAAGAGTGCACCAAAGTCATGTGAACTGGATCCGATTCCGACATCACTGCTGCTAGAGTGCTTACATCCAATACTGCCTTCACTAACTGATGTTTTTAATGCCTCTCTCTCAACTGGGGAATTCTCATCATTTTACAAAACTGCCATTGTAAAGCCTCTGCTGAATAAACCAACACTCGACCATAGTGATTTAAAGAACTACCGCCCAGTTTCTAATCTGCCATTCATGTCAAAAATCTTAGAAAAAGTTGTTCTATCCCAACTTGTATCTCATCTGACTTCAAAGTCTTTTTAGCAATGTACAGTCTGCATATCACCCTTGCCACAGTACTGAAACTACTCTTCTGAAAGTAGTCAATGACCTTCTCTCTGCTTTGGATGGCGGAAAGATTACAGTCCTCACTCTCCTTGACTTGTCTGCAGCATTTGACACTATAGACCATGATATATTACTTCACCGTCTCCAGCATGTATTTGGCATTCATGATACGGCCTTACTATGGTTCAAGTCCTACTTGGTCAACAAGACACAAATTGTGTCTGCAAATGGAAAACACTCCAGCCCAGTTGATCTATGCTGTGGTGTTCCACAGGGGTCTGTTCTTGGACCTGTTCTCTTCATTCTATACACTCAGCCACTCTCAAGTGTCATAGATCATCATCCAGTGTCTCACCAATTATATGGTGATGACACCCAAATATACAAATCTAGCCATCCAGCTGAAGTTGAAGCTACCATCCAAGGCGTAGAGAGGTGCATTTCCGATGTGAAATCATGGATGACATGTAACAAACTGCAGATGAATGATGATAAAACTGAAGCCATCCTGATTACAACACAAAGACTTTCTCATTCACATCCTTTACCTCAGACAATAAATATCAGCAACATCAACATTAAATTCACACAGTCAGTACGAAACCTCGGTGTCACTCTCGACAGTACTCTCTCGTTGCACCAACATGCCATGAACATATGCAAGGCTGCATATCTTGAGCTGAGACGAATCAGCTCCATTCGCAAGTATCTTTCAGTTGATGCCACTAAAACACTTGTGAGTTCCTTAGTACTTTCAAGACTGGACTATTGTACCTCAATTCTGTCTGATTCGTCTCAATATCTACTTCAGAAACTTCAAAAAGTTCGAAATACAGCTGCACGAATCATCCTTAGAGTACCACGATCAGAGCAAGCCTCCCTCCTGCTCTGTACCCTACACTGGCTATCCATACGATCCAGAATTAAACACAAAATTTGTTCTCTGTGCTACGTTTTACTGACGGGCTCCAGTCCAACATATCTATCTGACCTCACCCATGTGTACACACCTGCGAGATGCTTACGCTCCTCTTCTGACACTCGTATTCTCATTATTCCCACTATGAAGATGAAATCATATGGACAACGCTCTTTTGCATACCAGTGCCCAGCAACGTGGAACGAATTGCTTACTGCACTAAGACACAAAGACACAGTGATCTCATTCAAGAGCGCTCTTAAAACTCACCTATTTCAACTGCAAGAACAGACTTACCTAATAATGTATCCTTGCCTTAAATATTTACAGCATATTTTCTGTTTCTACTTTCGTGGTGTTTGTTTTTAATTTTGTACTCATATCATTATATATGTTTTTTTAAGTGTTGTCAAATGTTGTAAAGCGCTTAGAGCTTCTAAAGATTAGGCGCTATAAAAAGTCCTCATTATTATTATTATTATTATTATTATTATTATTATTATTATTATTATTATTATTATTTGCCTGTCAGTAAACCGTATTTAGACGGTATCAAGTTTGTTTTAAAAGGAGATCTGACACGAAATATTCCATTTTCTTAAGGAAAGTCACGGTGAACCTTCATTTTCGAAACAGATTCCATAGCGACCTGTAAGTCATGTATCCAGGTACGGAGTAGTCGCTAGATAACGAGGACACGGTTTAGAAGATACGCTCAAGCAGCAGGGCAGGTGGACCCTACAACTTTTTTGGCTTAACTATATAGACCTTATTTTTGAAATTAAGAGTTCCTACGAAAGGCTGTAAAACAAAAGTTTTTGTCTTAATAATGAAAACTTCTCTAATTGACCAGATTTTTTCTGATTTTTTTCACGTACTGGTCACTTAATTTTTTGTCGTCCACCTGCCCTGCTGCTATAGTTTTTATCCAAAAATTATATCAAGTCCATTACGATATCTTGACCTTGGATTGTGTAAATTTATCGTTACAAAACCAAAGGGAGCAGCTTGAGCTTTTGAAAAGAAATTTTTAAATTTGTTCATGTCCATGTCGCCTGAACACCAAGTATAATAAATATTTTGCAGCGTATGATTATCTACACCATTAAACACAACTAAAATGTTACAGTTGTCTCTGATTACTTTTGGAATTTGTGTATATCTCTGGGTAACATAAATCACGTCTGTGTTTTTGTCTACCTCGTGAAAATATTCTAGCTGGATTTGATTGTTTGTCCAGCATGACATCATCATACACTACTAAATTATTAATGAATCCATCTAGATCATCTACGGATGGTGCTTCATCAATATCAGTAATAAAGTCTATGACATTGTCTTCATGTAACAATTTTGCGTTTTCATTAAAATCTTTAAGTACTTCGTAACATCGCTGATCATCTACAGATGGCGCTATTAAATACAATTTATCCCACTTCAGCCATCTCATTATTAGATTGAGCAATAATTGCGTCTTCCCACTTCCAGATGGGCCTATTATAATCATTCTGATAGAATTCGGAAGCGCTGGATGGTGCTTTACTGGTTCTTGCTTTCGTGTCGCAGAAAAGTCAATTATATCCATATAATAAATAATATGATTCTATATTGTGTTCGATGCAGAGCACCTACCGATACTACTGAATTAACGACAATAACAACAAAAAATAAAAGACGTGCACTTACAGGTAAATGTGTGAAATGTGGCACCAAGAAATATAAATTTATTCCAACAAAGACAGGTGGGGGTGATATCGCTGCTTCGTTAGGAGAATTACCAGGAACTCCATGGGCTAAATATCCCGGTGAGAAACATTTACCCGGATATAATTATTGTGGTCCTGGAACTCGACTTGATATCAGACTCGATGATCAAGATCAACCAAAACCAGGAGAGTATCCAGTAAATAAGATCGATC
>JAECUM010010573.1:0-93180 GCA_016617855.1 Megalonaias nervosa
TGACTTTCGCTGTTCTCCTTCTCTCCTAGACTTTGTTTCTTCTCTACTGCTTCTTCTTCCTGTTGTTTCCTTCTTGCCTCTTCTTCTTCTTCTCGCTGTTTCTGTTCCAGAAGAAATGCTTGCTCTGCTTCTTTCTGCTGCTGTAAAAATTTCTCCAATTCTTCTTTCTGTCTTTGTTTAAAATCGTCGACACGTGGTAAAGAAGGAGAAAGTGGCGAAGATACTGGTACCGGAACAAATTCTTGGGAAGATAAAAAATCTACTAAATCCCAGTTGAAATCAACCTCTTCGGGAAGTAGCACTGTGTTCACTTTGGTAGCTGATGCTATACCATTACTTCTCGTCTCCACAGCCGGTTCACCCCAATTCACTGTCTTCTTAGGTTCCGTCATGTTTCACAAAACAATACCGCATCGATTCACTGCGCACAGACGCTAGTGTGCCTATATAGGAAATGTGACATCACAGGTAGCTCTCTTCGGATTGGAAGACAGACTCCGCGAAGTGACTGAATTTTGTAACGCGTGTTGGGATTGGTGAACCCTTTCAATCCGTTTCGATCCGGTCTTCCACTATAAATAAACGCGGTTCACTTCATTCCCTTCACCTGTTCTCGTCACACAGAAGATGTTGATCGACGTAGAATCCTCTACTTTGGTATCCTCAATGCTGTTCCGTACAGACTTACCCATGTATGTGAAAACAAAATGGACTGTCATCCGGATCACCGGTGCCACTCTTTGGAAAAGAAGATGTTATGTGGAAAGACAAGGCTGTCTTAAGCGGACTCTCATCTACGGACCAGAAGTGAGACACAGTTTAAGACAAACTTTGAGAAATTTGAGGAAGAAAAGAAGACCTATGCGATGTCCTGTATGTTAACGGAATAGTGTTAACATCACATAACAAACAACGGCCCTTTTCAGGGCCACTTCCAATGCCTCGAAAAGATCTTAATTTTCATTTGGTCTCCACCCTAAACGAATATATATAAAACCCTTCCTCTACTAAAAAACACGAACGCTCTTGATTCGTGTTTGTCTATAGCCCTCTCTCAGGTAGCCTGACGTCACAGTACTTCTCTTTTTGCTACATTGTTACCAGTGTGACGTCATGCCACCTGTCGCTTATCGCTCTACAAACCCACAGTCTACTAGTAGCCGCTCTACAAAATTTCCATTGACGCTATACAGGCCCAGGGTGTGCTAGTCCCTCTACCCAATTTTCCATTGACGCTATACAGGCCCAGGGTGAGATTTTATTTCTTGACGCTATACTGGCCCAGGGGGGGTCTGTAATGCTAATTCCCATTGACGCTACGGTAACCCCATATACTACTGTGGACGATTGCATAGTCGAAGATCTCCGTAGCAGCCAAAACAGTTTGCCGCAGAAAGGACCAGCCCTTGTTAGGGCTACTATGAAATTGCCCGGGGGGGGGGTCACTTTGACTTTGAAAACGAGGTTTTTTTAAAAACTGCTAAATGCGTTAATTTGATCGCCGTTCTAAACTCACTTGATACAGTTGTAATTTCAATGTTATTTTCGGAACTTACAAGTAAACTATGTACAAAAATTTTCAAAATAGTGTAGGATAGGAAAATTTAAAACTTTAAAGCTTGATTTTAATTACAAGTGTGGGTTAGACAAAATTGGTTTTTAGGGACAGCACAGATTAGCTAACTTGGCAGTTTTTGATCGATAGTATATCTATAGCATTTTAGAAGAACTCCGCCGCGACTCCAGGCGGACTTCTCCTTTCCCATCTCCAGACATGCATATGTTAAGTCACATAATTAAGAAGTATCTGGTGCATACACTAAATCGTCGAATGGGCACCTGTTGAAAATTAACTGGTCTTAAAATAACAATTGGCCCCGTACACGACCTTAATCCATGATCAATGAATCAGTCGTGCTGGCCAATCCAACCCTCCGTGGCGAAAGGGATCATCTCCCACAAAAATGAAAATCACAGGTAAGCCCCAATAGTATACATAAATAACTGATCTCAGTAATATCTCCTGAAATCGTACACCAGCAAAATATGGTAAAACCAATCCTAATCACTACGAAAAATCTAAAAATATAATTATTGATTTATAATACCTACCACTTTCTCGTACTACTCGCGAAAATACATCTATGACCATTACTTCAAAACAGTTTACTCATTTTATCTTCATGTTTACAAATCTTGCATATAATCTCCTTACTTCCTTCCTTCATAAAAAAAACAAAAAAATAAAAATAAAAAAATAAAATTAAAAAAAATAAAATAAACAAGAAGACATAAAATAAACTGATAACCTCTCATTGTCCACCTTAGTAGGATATTGGTCTCGGAGAATTGTCATGACCACCTTATACTTATTTTTGGGCCGAGTTTTTGTCTCGCAAATCTTTTGGTGCCATTGTTTACCTTTGTGTTTTTGGTGTTTTGTGCAGTTGGCCCTTGTTGTCTGGGAAGTGGACCACCATGTATTCTTGCTTATTTTTGAGGTCAGATTAGCGGGTCCTATATTTAATTCGCTTTGAGAGAACCAATCATTGCAATCTTGTGCGGCGCGGCCTGATGGTTTGGGCTTTGGACTACCGCGTATTCTAAATTGTTGGGGTCGGATTAGCTTGTTCCATAGCTAATTTGCTTTAAGTGAACCAGTCATTGCCACATTATGCTGTGGGGCCTCATGGTCTGGGTTTTTGGACCACCTTATACAGTTTAAATGTTCTTTTTAGGTTTGAGAGGTTTCTTATATTATACCAAAACCAGGTTTCCATTGCTCCGATTCGGTTAGATTTGGCAGAATTCGGTGATAGTCAGACTAATTAATAGCTGGGAAAATGAACTAAAGAAATCCAGATCCGTTTTGGATATAAATGACCCCTCCATTTGCAGACGTTACCATCGGTTTTATTTCAAAACAAGTAAATTACTCAGACTCTTCAGATACCCTGTACAGTGTCTGACATTTGAATCCCTTTATTTTTTTAATATGAAAGCAGCCATATTATTTTACCTATTAGCGGTGTATGGATGTGCAATGTGTGACGCCATGTCATCGCCAATAATATGAAACGGGGTTTTGTTTTGCCTTACTGGCCCACTTTGCGGCCTTTCCACCCGTTCTCGCCTCTATCCAATGTGACCATTTATCCCCTATATGAGCGTTATCTGTAGTTCACTTTGAATTTTGATTGTGCACACAGGCAAACATACACGTGGCGGGAGTGATTTAGCCATGGTGGGTAGAGACTCGTTCGGATGGAAATACCGGCAAAGTAGGCCAGTAAGGCAAATACCGGCCTCTGCAGTATATGTATATTGATCGTTTATCTGGTAGAAAGAGGAAAATATAATAGAGCTGTGAATATTTTCAGATTAAAGAAATTGTCAGTGGCTGTTTTTATACAAATTATGAGCAGCAGTGAAACTATTAACTCACCAAGTATATTGAAGGAATTTATGGAAGTCACAAATGGGGGCGTACATCTACCAAAAGAATGATATGTCAAAAATGTGACCGAAAAATTCAGACCGCTGTATCGTTTGAATGCATCATACAGGTTTGTTAAAGAAGCACAAAAGATGTGCGAATTCTCGGAAACAAATTCAGGGCACACTGACAAGTTGGTGAATCTGGGAGTGACCTTAGAAATAGAACGAAACAAACTTGGGCAGATTTTTGGGGAAAACAAAACTAAAACGAAACTGTAGAAAATATTGCATGAAAGGGTATATCCTCAAAAGAAACAGGATAACCCATCCACTGTGTCCGTGAGTGACAATTTCGATGAGGTCAGCGACGAAGATGTTTTACTAAATAGCATTTTTTGCCGAAGCTACCATGACTTGGGGCTTCTAATTTTTTTATCCAATTTCAGCATGTCTTTGACAAACAAATATCTCGACACCAAAAACCAAAACCAAATACAAAAAGGCAAAAACAAAAAACAATCACTGAAACCAAAACTAAATCTAAAAACCAAACCCAAACACCGAAAAAAAAAACCAGTTCTAAATTCAAACACAAACGCCGAAAAGAGAAAACAGAAAAGTAAAAGCAAACACAGAATAATCACAAACACCGAAACCAAATCCAAAGACATCGAAACAAACAAAAAATCCCAAATTCACCCTACTATACAACAGACAATCAATTGGGGAGATATACCCTAGTCTGTGTATAGAAAATGGACAACAATGTAGATCCCAAATGCGTGGCAACCGAACAAAACACTAATGTACCACAAAATACCAACATCTATGCTACTTTCCAAAGTATGGGTCTTCGAGCGCAAACATTCTGTTCAGCGGTGCATTGCTTGGATTGTACTCGATAGCAAAGTAGGTTACGTCGAAACAAAGGACAGCGTAGATTGTGTCTTTGTAGTCCACTGGTCTTCGCAAAACTACCAGTTTTCCACATCGTTTCTTCTAGCAATTTCTTTGGCAAACTCGCAGAACATTTTGACATAAATACTTACATCCATGTAGCCTTAATAGCCGGTGACAGATCGCAGTAGCCTCTTCCAACAGCTTTGGGGACATGTTGCCAGAGCACATAATCTCCATCAACTTTTCGAACCGTGCAGCTGCTGGTTGCAAATATGCTAGTATACTACCGTCTGGTTCTAATTTGGGCTATTTTGCAAACGTAGTTTTTTTTGTAGAATCCACAGCCAATCCATTTCATCTGAGGCATCCCCCTCCTCTTCTTCCACGAGATGTTTTTGTACAGCAATTTCCAAGTTGGTCACATGATCCTTCGACTTGTTTTTGTTCCACCATATATTTCTCCAGATTGGCCACACGGTCCTCTATGGGGCCTTCCTTGTTTTCCACTAGTCTTTTTTCTGGGACATACTCTTCCAGCCTGGCCAAACGACTGTCTAGCGGGTCTGGCTCATCTTCCATTTACTGCTGTGTTTTTGCCACATACTTTTCCAGTGCAACAACACTATCCTCCATCGATGTGTCTGCCTCGTCCTCCACAGGTTTCGCCACAATATCCTTGTCCGAATTTTTGTTTGGGATAGTTGTTGTTGTTGTTTTGTCCGTACGTTGTTTTCCATATCCGACAGAGCCGGTTGGAGTCAATCCAAACCGTTTCTTGGCTTTTGCTACGGAAAATTTTCCACGAAGGTTTCGTATCTCCTGCTCTTGTCCAGGTAGAAGAACTCGTGCCACCAGCATTCTATAGATCAAGGATATGTCCAATAGACCTAGGCGGACCTCATTGTTGTCAGGCCCGGCCCTAGGATGTGCGGGACCCAAGGCAGCAAGCGATGAGCGCGGGGCCACAAGCAAAGAAACTGCATTGCGGGTAAACGCGGGGCCCAAGGCGGTTGCCTTGTTGCCTTGCATTAGGGCCGGGCCTGATTGTTGTGCTGGAAAAACTAGGATGTTTCTAGGAACCAACAAGTCTGTGCTTGGATTTCGTTTGGGGATTGGTTTGGGGTTGGGGTTGGGGTTTTGGTTTGGTTTTGGTTTGGTTTTTGGGTTGAGTTTGGGTTTGGGTTGGTTTTGCATCTGGATGTACAAGCACGTCCATCCGGTCTCAACCCAACATGACTAAATCACTTGCGTCACCTGTCTGGTTGCATGTGTGCCCAATAAAGTGAACTACAGACAACGAAATGGTTATGGCGGGTAGAGGCGAGGACCAGTGGAAAGGCCGCAAAGTGGGCCAGTAATGCAGAAATCCCAGTCCCATACTACGTTTCTTCTAATAATACCCTTCACATTAGTTAGATAATACTCAAGATTCTGTTTGAGTCTTTGTGATGTTGATGATGATAACAGCAGCGCAAAATAATAATAATAATAATAATAATAATAATAATAATAATAATAATAATAATAATAATACCTCCCTCTGAGTACCCGTAACAATCATAACTTAAAAACGCAGACACAGTACCCACAACTGAGTACCGTGCGTGTAGCGAGTTAAATGGTACGGTTACACGTTCCACACATTTATTATGAGTCAGTACGTTACAAGTTGTCTGCGAACTGATGAAGAAGTCTTATATATTCCTCATTTTACAAGCATCTGTATTACTATCTTTTCTTCAAACAAACAATTACGATCATCAATCCATCAGAAATTACAAAGCGTACTTCAAATACAAAACTAAACTGAGCTAGCTTCAAACAGTATCACGTGACTTTTCCCCGTCGAAAGTTATCACAAATCGGGTAATGTGGATGTATCTATATGGACCCCACCTCTTGAAAGGGACTGTAAGTTTTCTTGCTATTATAGGCACGGTTTTTAAATTTGCCATGTGGATTATAACTTATATTCTAGAAAATTTTAACCAGCTAGATCCAATAATCAGATTATGATACATGTGCACACATTTTCATTTGGCAAGTTGCTTTCGGGTCACATAAACAGTGGGGCGAAATTGGGGATCAGTGGGTAGCCACTTCGAATTCCTGTCATTCTTATGTACTACAGAAGCATGGGTCGGGGGTTTTGACTTTTAGAAAAATGAATCGATAATATGCATTGAAGCGTCGCACTCGAGGATGGTAATTATAAAGCACATCCAGTGACAGTATACAATGTGATGAGCTCACGTGTCCTGAGCAGGTTGTTTTTGCGATTCCTTGCGTAGGTGACCACTTAGTCCTAAATGTAAGACGTATCACATGTTATTTATGTTTTAGTGCTACCACCCTGACGCCCAAAACATAAATATCATCGTCGAGGGCTTACATGTAGGACTAGGTGACCACTATACTATCACTGTTATCTGTATCAGAGCTTTTACATGTCTGTGTGACAACTTTTACATGTCTGTATGACAGCTTTTATGTCCAAATTTGGCTGAGGCAAAGACTCAATCTTTATTCTAGCCCGAGTTTCCTCTGACCCTTCCGACATCATTATTAATTTTTAACATTTATGTTGGGGGTGTAAAGGGTCAGAGAGAGAGAGAGAGTGTGTGTGATTTGGATTGTTAACAATTTAGCTTTAACAATTTCAGTCATATCGCCTTAATGTCTGCAGTGTCATAGTTTATAGTGATGTCTAGCACTGGGGCATCATGCTGCAGACATGTAGCGTGATGTCCTACCCAGTCACATTATCCTGACACCAAGCTGACCAGTCCTAACACTAACCTCTTAATGCTGAGTGCCTAGCAAGGCAGCTGTTAGTACCATTTTTATACGTCTTTGGTATGACATGGCTGGGGTTTGAACCCACGACCTCCTGCATCCGAGGTGGATGCTCTAACCACTAGGCCACCAGAACTCAGATTATCTTTATTCTAGTACAGTCGTTAAATTTAGGACATAAATTTGGCAAATTTGTCAAAAAAGGTACAGTAGATTTTTAGATTTGTATCATGTTTGGCCTGTACCCAGTGGTCTGATAATTTAAGCTCTTAAGTAGTAATGCTAAAAGAAAGGGAGGTGACTCCAAATGTGCTTGAATTGTGTTCCCATTGCATAGTTTTAACCTTCCTTTGGGTGGTCTCATGTTACGCCTCATACATGTGACAGAACCGGGATCTCAGACCAGTAGATTTACAAATTTTGATCAGTAGATTGACTCTTAAACAAGTAAATTTTTTATTGGCATAAATTTTACGTTCTTCAAGGGGATTGAAAACAAAATAATTCTGTGGAGGGGACCTGAGTGGCCAAGTGATCAAAAGCACTCACTGTTGTCGATCACAGCCATATCACCTCTGTCTGAATGGGTTTGATTCTCGGTCTTGGCCTGTTAGGGTATGTGAAAAGCTTGCCATTAGCTTCTCGTGGGTCAATAGTTCTTCACAGGGTTTTCCAGAGTTTTTCCTCCACCATTTTTACTGTCAGCCATGTACAACCTATATTGTGCTGAAAAATGGCATTAAACTATATAACAGCAACAATGAAAATAACTGCATTTTTGGCCATAATATGTATTCTCTTCTTAGCATAATAACACAGCAAGTTTTGAACATAAATCAGAATCAGATTCTGATGGCAATGTTATATTAATAGTTAATATGAGTGAGTATATTGTCAGTGAAAATTATTTTTGGTGTATCTTGTAGTTCATTGCAAAGGTTTTTTTAATAACATCCAGTAGCATTTTGAATGTTCTCTTTTTTTCAGCATTAGAATGTTGTGAAGACAGAAGTTCAGTTTTCTTGTTGCTGGCTTTGTAAGGTAGTTGAATGCTCTCCATTAGTCCTGTAAATTATGTTTATGTTCACAGAGAAAGTTCCTTACTTGGACCGAAGATCTATTCCTGGGTCTCATTCTCAAAGGCTTCTTTCTTTTCATGGCTAGGATCTAAAATGTTTTGTAGACTATAGATAAAAATAAATTAAGATTGATTAAAATGTGAAATAAACAATGAAAAAAATACATGGTATATTTATGCTTTTTATGAATAATTTATCCCAGCTTTAAATGAATTACCTTGTAATATATTATTAACTGATATATTTTATCAAGGGATTGAGCTTTATTTATGTGCATGAAAACTTAAACTTAGTTTATAAAATACGAAAGATACATATCTTTGCAACACACAACGCAAGCTTAGGACCTTTGCTACTTGCTTGCACATGCTTACATTCTGGTATCCAGGAATTGTTGAAATTGCACTATTTCTTTGCCAGTGGTTTCTTAGCACAGGGAGAAAGCACACGTTTCAGCATTTTGCCATGAATTGAACAAAATATATTAGAGCTGTCCTTAAATATTCTTCTTGAAACATTTTGAATAATAAGATAACAATTAAACATGGCAAAAAATCAAAATACTTTCTCTTGTGTGTCTGCCAAAATCATTTATTATAATTGGTCTCTCCATCTTATCTCCTCTCTGCCAATGGTAAGCTGATTTTCATCAAAGGCCACTTTTTTCTTTTAATATTTATAACACCTTAAAAAAAATCGATCATGTTGCTTAAACTCCCCATATTGCAGCAATACGGTAATCAGTTTACAGTTTGCTGTGTACAGATGTCAGCTTTTCTTTAATTTTGTAATCCTCTAGCTCTGCCACAGATCATTACACTAGTCATTGTTCTGGTGAAACATTTCTGAAATATACAAGATGTGTGTAAGGGAAGGGAGGAGACATGAAATTTTCATAGGATGCAAACAATGCCAAGTACATTTATGTGTGGATAATGACTGTTTTGAGAGGTACCACTCTCAACTTTGTAATTAGAATGTGGATTTAATTCATGTTTTTATATGTACAGATGTAAATATTGGATTTATTTTGTGGGATTAAAGACAGCTTACATGACTGGGATTTCTTGTTTGATGGGATGTAGGAGTATATAAAATGGAAATATATGAATAACAGACACTATACAAGGTACGCTGTTTTTTATTTCACTGAAATCCATCAGAAACTAAAGAAATAATGAATATAAATTTAACTATGTTTTTATTGTCAGTTTCTGTAGTCAGCCATGATGATGCTCTAGTATTCAGCCTAGCAACCAGCCTCAGTAGTCTCGGTAACTGATATGATAGCACTCAGCAGTAGTGAAACTGCACAACAGCTGTAGTAGGGTTAAGATTCTATAAAGGCTCAAAACTCTAATTCTCCCTTAATAAAAGTAGGTTAAAAACGAAAACATTTTTGAGAATGACTCATCTATGCCATCAGCACAGTAATAGTGTATGCATACAGATTAAAGAAAAAATGTGACATCTCTGTCTTAAGTCACAAATTGAGAAGTGTAGGAAATAACTGTTGACTTTTGGATGTACCTTTATTCTTTCTAGTGTTGTGATCAGATGTAAAATTCCACTACCATTTGTAGTCTTATCGAAGAAAACAAAAACATCTAATTTGCCTGAGAAACGTTGATCACATTGATGGAATGCATTAATTTATTTTCAAAAGATGCCTGAAGACTAGTAAATTATTAATATTTATCCCTATGTATGCCCCTTACCCTTATGAAGATCTCTACTTTTCATAGTCTGTCGAAAGCTCTAAACTTTGTGTACAAAGCGAAGCATGTAACCTATGAATTGGGGACAGATTACCTGGGTTACTGTAATTAGCACTCATATGGCTTTAACATACATATACACGTGATTTTAAAATACCATTTTGGATATATATGTACCAGAAACTAGCCACAACCAGTCTAGTGGGTACCGGAACTGTCACATCAGTTGTTGCAGCCGGTGCAGTGATGCATGGCTGCATAACGGGATTTAAGACCAGTGTGTGTACAAGACAAGCTGTTAATTGGTTACTTTATTGTTGTAATCTGGAGAGCTTAGGCCAAAGGCAGGGTGTTTTTGAGGTATTATAAGTAATAAACGGATCAGTTGTGGTTGTGTTGGCTTTTGTCATTGATTACACAAATCATCAGACCTTTGGCATTGTTGAGATCGGCAAAAAACACTTACATTGGGTATTTCGATTTTTTTTAATGGTCTTGTTTGATTGCTACTGTGTTGTTCCAGGTGTTTGAAGTTAAATTGAATAATAATTCAGCTGCCCCGTGCACACACTTACTATAGTGTGGTGAAATACTGGTTAAACAAATTAAGCAGCACCTATGAACAACGTTAAAAGTGTAAGCAGAAACTGTATAAATCAGCACGCGATTCTGATGCTAATGAGCATAGACATTGTTGATCTACTGAATAAGAAGGACACTGTTAAAGGAAGTAGACCTGGAGAAAAGCATTGCATGAAATTTTTCGTGATCCAAATAATCACACAAGTCAGTTTAATATGATTTTGTTTCAAATTTTGGGCATATGGAAATTGGTCTCAGGCTGGTGAGTTTGAGTTGGGGCTTGTGATATTTTTTAAGTCACCAGCCCTGGGCCTATGTCTAAAAAATTTTTCTTTGAGCTCTGCCTATTTAAGTATAAAGACTGTGATGCTTTATTTATCTTTATTCAGCATCTAATCTGCACCATCTTTAGCAGAGGCATTGAATGTTTTGGGGAATGGCAGACTTGGCAAAACATTTTTGAGCCATTATCGATTTCCAGCCAGTCACTGTTTTAAACACTTGCTTTGAATAATTTGCTTCTAATAAAACATTTGGAGATTCTTCAGAATTTGTTTTGTCTAGATGTCATTTTGCCTAGATGTCAATTTTTTGCAACTTTTTGTGCCTGGGGAGAATTCACCTTAATGCTGATATTGTTAAAGTTACTCAAAAAAAACTATGTTGAACCATTTATAAGCAAACTGATTGATACAACAAGATATTTAAAGTATATACTCACCTATCTACTCAAGTTCAGAATTTTAAAGTGAATTAAGCTGCAGCTTCTTGTTTAACCTTTGTGCATTTAACAAACAAGTTTGTCAGCATCAAGAAAATCTGACAGCATTAATGGTCACACTTGAGTAACCATATTGCACATGGCCTTTATGGTTTATTTATGATACCAACAGAGGACTTCTGCATAAGTAATTAAGCATATTAACGGTTATCGATGAGTGATTAATTCTACACCATCCTAATTGTGAGGTTAACATAGTTTTAACATGAGATTTTTGACTGTTCATTTGAGCATACATGCAGAAGCTTTGGAAATCACTTGGATATTAACCCTCACAAACTGAGGTGTCCTGCTTGAAAACTTTGGTGTATAGCATGCTGGGACATCCATTAGTGGAATCCCTGGTCTTTATAATGAAGAGGAAGTGGGTGCTAAGTGCCTTTCTTGAGCAACTGGCCTGGGCCGGCCTGGGTGGGTATTGAACCTCACAACCTGTGGATTATAAACCTGATGATGTACCAACTAAGATATTAGTTGGAGTGATGTGATTTGATTCTGTCCAAATTAAGCTATGTGTCCAGCTCAAAGGCATTTTACTCTAACAAACAGTATATACTTAGATGTAAGTCAGATTCTGCTGCAAACAACATAGACCCTTATCTCCTCTGACTTAATGTGCTCGCAGATCATGATTCAGGGTTGCACCTTGAATGCCAAACAGTGGGTTTTCCATATTTATGGCCCCAACTCCTCAAATCTTAAATTATTTTTTTTAAACTATCATTTCTAATTCAAACAGTTATTTATCACTCTGAATTTTGCTGTGTCCTTTAGGTTTTTGGACACATCATCTGTGGATTCTAGAAGCACTTTGATTGTCTATGTTGTTTGTTCTTCTGATTAGTTCTAACAAACTGCCCAGCCCCATATCTGCTGGTGCATTATGAAACATCATTCCCTGCGGTCACCTGCTTCTAAATGGAAGATTCCATATTCTGACTTCAAATATTATAAAAGAAACAGATGTGTTGTATAAATTTGGCCAAATATATGGAATAAAAACTCCATTAACAAACTTAGGAACATTAAACCCGTCATTGGAGGGTGGCATTGCTCCTATAGAATAAATGTAGTGCTGTGCCAGTTGCATACAGGTCTTGCATACCAGATTTGTGAACATCTCCAAAAGGGTAAACTTCAACCAGAATATATACTTGGCCAGTGTCCACTGACAGTAGAACAACATTCTCATCAGATGTATCAGCTTCCAGTTTGTGAGGCAGAAGTTTGCAGATGTGACCTCAATTAAGAAACATTGAGATAATGTACCAGCAGAGAGAATCTTGTACTTTTGTTTTTTTATTCTTTTAATGACAAATTTTGATCCATTATTTTAAGGAATATGTTTTTGCAACTGAATTCATTTATTTTTGAAAGCCCTTTTCCTGTTGTTAAAATGTTTACTTTTTATCTTTTATTTTGTAAGTATTTCTTGTATACATTTTTATTTGCCTGCTCCGGAGGCCTAAGTGGATAGAGCATCTGCCTCGGATGCAGTAGGTCACTGGTTCGAACCCCAGCTGAGTCGTACCGAAGACTTATAAAAATGGTACAAGCAGCTACCTTGCTGGGCACTCAGCATTAAGAGGTTAGTGTTAGGACTGGTCAGCCTGGTGTCAGGATAATGTGATTGGGTGGGACATGATGCTACATGTCTGTAGCATGATGAGCCAGTGCTAGACGTCTCTATAAACTGCCACTGCAGACATGATAATGATATGAATAAAATTATTAAAGCTGTGTTAAAAATCTAAATCACACACATTCTTATTTGGAAGGGTTTGCCTTTAAATTTTTTTGTTTGTTTTACAATTCTTTATCTTTTCATTATTAGATCTAAAAATTTTATTGGCATCAGTTTTGTGCTGATGTGCTGTTAAAACAGTAGGTGTATTACATAGCATGACATGAAAGTAGGACACTACATTATGCAAAAGAAACCTTATTAACCAACTGTTCATAGCCATTTCATAGCATACCTTTCACGAGCCATAGTTGCACAATGTGTAAGCATTGTACTTGTAATTCAATGGTCCTAGGTTCAGTACCCAGCTAGGCCATCTCAGGTCAGCTATCTCTGTGTGTGTCATTGGGAAAGGCACTTGCCTCCCATTTCCTTGCCATAATATAGACAGTTGTGTTCAGAGTGCCATTAAATCACAACAAAACAAGAAACCTTTTGTCAGACTTTATTAACTGAATTATTAAACAAATTCAAGCAAATAGTGCATTTTTCTATTAGTTAACAGTTGAGTTTCTTGTACACATTCACAAGACATTTTTGTTGAATATGTGTAGCATGAAATGTGTTCAAATTGTTCTTTTCAACACAGAAGCTAAAACTAAAAGCTCGGTAGCAACACAATATCATTGGCAGTCCAAGCTGTCTGTACTGAGAATCTCTGCTATCAAGGTGCTACGACTTCTGGTGCTGGACATTCAGTTTTCTATGTACTGAACTTGCATATTTTTGGAGAATTGTGGTCATAGACTTAAAAGACTCTTGCAGTTCTGATCATGTTTGAAATGGCTGATCACTGGTCTGTATTCAGTGGCCCATAAAAATTTGACCTTAAGGGCCATAAGTCAGATGTCCAATAGTAAGGGTTATTCCTGTTCATCCATACTACCTGTATTTTTAAGGAAAAAAGTAAAGATTTAATTGACAATAGGTCGGTTATCATCGTTTCATCTTGAAAATAGCAACATGCATGAAAACAATCCATGAGAAGCTGACTTTTTGACCCTCTAGTGATTCTAATGTGCAAGAGTTCAGAACTTAAATGTTGTATTTAGTGTTTTGTATATGTAAGCTATTTATTCCTCTGACAAAGAGTTTGTTTAGCTCAAAACTTAGGAAAACCATTTTGAATTTGTGTCATTGTCAGTTTTTGTGTACACACATGAATATCTGGACATGTCATTGAATCCAAATATTTCTGTTTTCATTGCATATAAATGAGATTAACATATCTCAAGATGAGAGTGTGAAATAGATAAGATTGTGAATTATGATATATTTAGCTCCTGTTCTCATGTTGGGTTAAACCTGGAGACTTGATATAGTTCGTATTTAGTTCAAAAGGATGTTTTTTGACCATTCAAGATGTATGTAAAAATGATGGGGAAGATGTACATAAAAAATTGAAAGTGCATCAGAAAGTATTCTTCTTTCAAAGGACACCTATCTATAAAAGACAAGTTTGTCACACTGCCTGAGTGGTTTATAGACAGGTTTTACTATCATTTTGACTACAAGTTTATTCTGTACATTCATATGCTAAGAGCAAATCGTCCTACTTTACATATTAGCTTCTTAAGATATACAGGAATTGAATTATCTAAGATACTTCACAAGAAACACCTAATTATTTTCTAAATAAATCTGGTGACATTTGAAAACTACAACTGTAATCTCACACACAAACTATATGGCAACAATACAAAGGGTGAAGAGGGACTCTGGGAGGCCAAGTGGTCTAAGAGCTGAAAAATTGCATTAAACCCACAACAACAACAAAACAACAACAACAACAACAACAACAAGGGCAAAGAGCACAATACTCTATATAGTGAATTTTGTTAATTTGAGAACCATACAGTCTGGAACAACCTACACAAATAACTGATAACAGCCCTGATGTCAATGTATTCATCAAGCTGATTCAGACATGGTCAGGGACTCAATGTAAATGTGCTTTGTTTTATTTTTAGCAGTCAGTGGCAAATCAACTTCAGGATTACCATTTCATTCCCAGTTTCTTCCTACTGCTTAAATTTTAATATTCAGCTTCAGCACTCATTGCCAGATGTCTTAATGTTAATAACAAACTTGGATATTTCTTATAAATTTTCATATTTGTATCTTCAGTGACCTATCTTTCATATATACATAATGAATATTATCTGCCTTCAGTATTGATGTTATGGTTGTTTTGTTTTTTAAGCAGCTGTTATTGTTGGCATTGGTAATGTTTTTCTGATTTGTGTTGTTTATGTAAATATGTACTATCTGAGTACCAGTCTGTTAAAAAAATGTACTATTTGAGTACCAGTCTGTTAAAATGTATAGTATTTATTTTATTTTGTGTTGGTCAAAATAGTTTGTCCTGATTTAGTGTTTTTGTGTTAGCCAGACTGCCAGTGTCAAATGCAGTTTAATGTATCTTGTATAATTGATACACCATATCCTCAAAAGTAAGAATATTCAGTAATTATTTTGTACTTACATATTACATGATCATTCTTTTCAAGGATGCAATTAAGCTATTAAGGGAAAAAAAATCAAGACTAAATATGACACATCTTTAATCTTATGAGTCAGACATGGGATTAAATGTCCTATGTAATAAAATAGTCAAGCCCTATTCCTTTATGCAGTACGACAAGGTAGAGTTAAGAATAAGAATCCTTTTTGACATAATAGTCAAGCCCTATTTATTTATAGATTATGACAGGGTAGAGTTCATGCTGAGTAAACAGTTTCACCTTGTAGATTCTCTTATTTATGTTGCAGTTCAAAACAAGGTTCACCTTCCTCCATGAGTACAGAACACCATTGCTGTCAAGACCACTCAAATGGCATGGAAAAATAGATTTTATTATTTTTATTACCCAGTTAGTCTAATTATGAGGTCTTGTGAATAAAGATGGACTAATTCTGTCCTTTATACTGTTGTTTGTGTTAGGAGGGTGGTGTTAGACAATGTGTGGTTGGTATGTCAGATACTGATACGTATTGCTTATTGCTTAAAAAAAAAAGGCTTTGGTTTAATTCTAAAGTGTACTTCAGGATTTATGATTTCACCATCTGCTCATGGGTTAAGTTTTCATGTACTGTTCTTTCTACATATAATCTGTGTGAAGAACTTAAATATCTTGACAGGAAATTTGTGTAAAACATACTTCAGAATAGGAATACATAAAATATGTACAATTGATAAACTTGCAGTTTGTGTGTATAACTTGGAACTTTCTTGATGTGTGTTGTATGAAGGACACTTAGAGTCATTTTTGGTAAGACTTTGCATTTGCTTTTAGCTAGAATAAACTAAGGTACATGCACATGTATTATAGGGCATGCCACAAATCATCTGGGTCATAGCTTATTTATAAGCTACATGCACATGTATTATAGGTATGCCACAAATCATCTGGGTCATAGCTTATTTATAAGGTACATGCACATGTATTATAGGTATGACACAAATCATCTGGGTTGTAGCTTATTGGTAAGGTACATGCACATGTATTATAGGGCATGCCACAAATCATCTGGGTTGTAGCTTATTGGTAAGGTACATGCACATGTATTAATGGTATGCCACAAATCATCTGGGTTGTAGCTTATTGGTAAGGTACATGCACATGTATTATAGGGCATGCCACAAATCATCTGGGTTGTAGCTTATTGGTAAGGTACATGCACATGTATTATAGGGCATGCCACAAATCATCTGGGTTGTAGCTTATTGGTAAGGTACATGCACATGTACTGTACCTCATATAGCAGCAGTTAACACATTAACCCCTGGAGGTTTTTGTCGTTTTCACCTGAAATGCGAGTAGGAAACACATTTTGGGGGCTATTTCTGAATACATCCTAATACATCGACCTCCAAGAGGTTAGGTTAACCTAATGCCTAGTTGTGTTAGAAACATCATTTTTCATTGGCTATTTCGCCTGCGCATGAGCAGAAGGGTAAAAGTTGGAGTTCTTTTTGTTTTGTTTTTTTTGTTTGTTTTTTTTGCTTAATGGAGCCATCATTTTCGTGTGGAGACCACTCTTTATTCCAAATGCCCATCTCATCCTACTTTTTGCAAAGGTTCGCCTGTCTGTGTGCAGTTCAGACCAGTCTGTCTTTGATCTGAGGCCAAAAAGTCTAAAATCCAGACACAAAATTGGATTCCAACCTCAGGCAAATTTCGGGTGGAAAAAACTTGGGTTCAAAAAATTACGTTTTTCCCTCTGTATTTTGTAGTGCAACTAGAACATCCATATTATTTGGTATCATCGTAAAGCTACATCTGTCTACCTTTCTATAATACCACCCACTTTAGTGTGTCATACATGACCTTGATGCTACAGAGCTCAGAAGTAGGCTACCACCTCCTGCCACGTAAACGAGGTGCCAGGGGTTAATGAGTTAACAAGAGTTTAGAAATTTTTTACAAATTGTCAAGAAATGGCTAAATTTGTAATTTATGTGCAATATTGATGCACAAGTGATCAAATATGCAAGGAATACTCAAATTTGGTGACGTCATCAAAATGCACCCATTAACACATTAACCCCTGGAGGTTTTTGTCATTTTCGCCTGAAATGCGAATAGGAAACACATTTTGGGGGCTATTTCTGAATACATCCTAATACATCGACCTCCAAGAGATTTTAGGTTAACCTAATGCCTAGTTGTGTTAGAAACATTGTTTTTCATTGGCTATTTTGCCTGCGCATGAGCAGAAGGGTAAAAGTTGGAGTTCTTTTTGGGGGTTTTTTTGTTTGTTTTTTTTGCTTAACGGAGCCATCATTTTCGTGTGGAGACCACTCTTTATTCCAAATGCCCATCTCATCCTACTTTTTGCAAAGGTTCGCCTGTCTGTGTGCAGTTCAGACCGGTCTGTCTTAGATCTGAGGCCAAAAAGTCTAAAATCCAGACACAAAATTGGATTCCGACCTTGGGCGAATTTCGGGTGGAAAAAACTCAGGTCCAAAATTTATGTTTTTCCCTCTGTATTTTGTAGTGCAACTAGAAAATCGATATTATTTGGTATCATCGTAAAGCTACATCTGTCTACCATTCTATAATACCACCCACTTTAGTGTGTCATACATGACCCTGATGCTACAGAGCTCCGAAGTAGGCTACCACCTCCTGCCGCGTAAACGCGGCGCCAGGGGTTAATGAGTTAAGGAAGAATTTGTGTCATACATCTGTAGTGTAGTTTTGTCATAGAATACTATTGTGTACAAAAGATAATCATTTGACAGATGTTATGGGTGTGTCCCATTGCTTTAATTTTAAATCAATCCAATTACAAGACTAGAAATAATATGCTACAGATTTCCAATACATGCAACATCACATTAAATTTTGGCCTCTGGGTCTGTTCTGACCACCAAAGAATTAGAATATCTCCTGGGTAATAACATATAAACTGTTGAGTTTCCCACCCATTAGCAATGCTGCAGGTATTCATACTCGATATAAAAAATCACTTTAATATATATGGCTCACATTAACCCAGAGATATATCCCTGACCCAGAGGGACTTAGCCTCTGGTCATAACTTGGAAATATTGAGGTCCCCACTGTATTAACCATATATAGAGGATCACCAGTGGGTAATGATTTAATAGTGAATTTATGAAACAAGCTGGACATTTTCATAAATTTAATATCACATCATTACCCATTTACGAGTCTGTTTAATACATAGTTCCTATTTTATGGAAATATTTTAATGAGAAAGAAGAGTTCCAGATGTTAGTTGAATTAATGATTGGCAGTTCTATAACCAGTAACATTTAAAAGTTGATTTTTTTTTTTACAAATTATAATTCAAAGAGCAGCTGTACTTCCAGTTCAATAGAACATTTGACACAGCATCATCAGACACCATGGAAATTCCTCTGAAGTCACATAGTTGACTTTGTTTTAGGTTAGTTGAGCCATATACCTCTATTTTGATGAGATTATTTATAATGTTTCAACATAAAGTGTGTCCAAATGAATTGGAACCTTTGCTGTTCATGTATCAATTTTACTTATCCTACACTGTTCATGATAATGAATCTACTCAAAATGTCCCATAAAACAAGTATCTTGAGATGGTGATTTCCTAGCCATCATTATTGAAAAGAAGCGAATGAGTGAATAAACTAAAAGGAATGCATTTATTTTTGTAAATGTTTGTTTTACTTTGATTTCATAAGTTTAAACAGTCTTTTCTGCATAAGATTCAGATCTTTACATCAGGCAGTCTTTTTGGAGTAAAAATCGCTTTCTATCAAACTTTTTACTCATTGTAGATTAATGTATTAAACCATCCAGTTGCATGATATTTTCAGCTTTTTTGAGAAGATGTGTAATTTTAGCATGTAAATGACGTATGCTTTTGAATTATATTTTGATTCATACACTTTTTATAAAAAGCATATAAATTACATGTATGTCATTGATTTTTATTAGTAACAGAGTTTCATCTGTACACTTTTAATAAAAAGGATCGAGAATATTGTGATACCCTCCATCTCTCTTTCTTTCTGTCACTACATCTCCACCTAAACTACAGGGGGGGAGGGGGTCAAAAATGCAATGACATTATTGAATTTTCTATAGTATTTTCACAGACTTAACATTTTAAAAATTTGCCCCAAAGAGTGGTTTTAGATGGTGATTTGTATTTTAGTAATTGCAGATAAAGAGGTTTTTCTTTATTTTAATAGGGATAATTGGCAAATTTGCCTACCTCTTGCCAAAAATGTGTCGGTTGATCGTATGCTGAATTATTCTTCAGCTACACAAGACTTTGTTGAGTCACAAACTTGATATTTATCATTCAACAGGAGAAAGGTCAGTCTTTTATAATATGGTGGTCTTCAGTTAGATATCATCACATTATCAGGGCTGGAAAAAGTCTGCCATTGGTCTACTTGCATGAAATAAAAATTTGTATAAAATGGGACACAAATCTGGATTTTTCCTATGTATTCTATATAAAATAGTGAGCAAGTGACAAAACAGTTTACTTGTCCAGTCCGATTTTCATTTTGTCCCAGTCTGCTTTAGAATGATTTTTCCATCTCTAAAATTATGTAACACATTTGATCAGTGAAGGAAAATGTGCTTATGACAGGTGTCTTTTAATTCAGGTTTTACTGTATACTCATATATCTTTTATTTTTTCTTGAATGCAGGTGCAGCAATGTGAAAGTAATCCTTCAGGAAGACAGTATCATCATGGGTAAGTATAGGAAGCATGGGTCAGCTTGTTACATACATTATAAATGTCTTTGTTGTGCTGCACGTATGAGATATCCTCAGTAGATTAATGCATCCATCATTTTATAAGGCAGTTTACAGCATCCATGGTATTAACCAATTAGAAGTCATAGCATCACTGATATTAACAAATTAGAAGTCATAATATCCCATGTATTAACAAATTAGAAGTTATAATATCCCATGTATTAACAAATTAGAAGTTATAATATCCATGTGTTAACAAATTAGAAGTCACACCATCACTGGTATTTAACGAATTAGAAGTCATAGTATCTCTGGTGTTATCAAAGTCATAGCATACCAGGTTTTAGCCCAGTCAGAAGAATCCCTGACATTAACCAATCATAACCAATCAGAATTCACAGCATCCCTGGTACAGTATTAACCAATTAGAAGTCATTGAGTCCCAGGTATTAACCAATCAGAAGAATCCCTGACATTAAGAATCACAATTCATAGCATCCCTGGTATTAACCAATTAGATGTCATAGAATCCCGGCTACTAACCAATTATAAGTTGTAGATTTCTTGTATTAACCAATTAGAAGTCATGGCATCCCTGGTATGAAGCAATTAGAAGTCACAGCATCCCAGGTTAACTGATTAGAAGTCATTGCAGCCCTTATATAAACCAATCAGATGTCATTAAAATAGGCAGTTTACTCAAAATTATGTGTATAGTCCCTTTAACTTCAGTGAAAAGTATCAGTCCAAACAGTTGTTTCGGCTTTGTTATGTTTTTTTTAGAAATCTGTATTTCCCATCAAAAGTATTTCAACACTGTCCCATTTTCTAAGCTTTTTATAAATTTGTCAACTACTGACTTTGAAAAGTCTGAAACTGAATAGTGATATGATAGTGAGTAAAGTGAATGCTTTAAAATACTAGAACTAAAGTTAAAATATGTATGTTTAACTTTTAGATTGCCCATATGATGTGTGCATTTTGATGTCTCATTTTCTTGATACCGTAATACAGTTATCAAGCCATCAAAGGTATACTTGAAGCATTTTTATATTTCTTTGCCAACTGCATGGGGTATTTCGTTTATAACTTGATTGAGGCACAAAAATGATTTTATATTGTTTTAAATACCATGAATAATTTTAAATTTGTGCCTTTCAGATTTCATGCTTTGGTTAAACAATACTTATCTGTGGTTCCTTAACTTCATGGATTTGTCACTTATAATAAAACAAAACATGATGAAATATAGAATGATGAATATATCTTGGTTGAAGATTATACTTAATTCGCTTCCACCTATTTCTGATCAAACAGGTTCAATCCTACTACAATAATTAGGTTGATTACTTAAGTTCATCATTTCTAATACTTAGTGTAACTGCAGTAATTAGGTTGATTACTTAAGTTATTCATTGCTAACTCCTAGTGTAAATGCAGAGATCTGAATCAAAAACGATGCTGACATCTTTTAGTATGCATATTTAAGCAGCAAAGCTTAATTCCACTGCAGTTGTTAGGATTGCAGTTAGGTTTTCGTTATTTTTAAAGACCTCTATCAAAACATAAAGCTCTTGACTGTTAGGGATTAGGCACTATGCATCAGTATTCTTAAATGCCTCTATCAAAACATAAAGTACATGACAGTTAGGGATTAGGCACTATGCATCAGTATTCATAAATACCTCTATAAAACAAAACTCATGACAGTTAGGTTTTAGGGACCATGCATCAGTATACTTAAAGAACTCGACGAAAACGTAAAGCTCATGACAGTTAGGGATTAGGCACCGTGCATCAGTATTTTTAAAGGCCTTTCTGAAGACATAAAGCTCATGACAGTTAGGGATTAGGCACTGTGCATCAGTATTCTTAAAGACCTCTATAAAAACATAAAGCTCTTGACAGGGATTAGGCACTATGCATCAGTATTCTTAATGCCTCTATAAAAACATGAAGCTCATGACAGTTAGAGATTAGGCCCTATGCATCAGTATTATTAAAGACCTCTATAAAAACATAAAGCACATGACAGTTGGGGACTAGGCACTCTGCATTAGTATTCTTAAATACCTCTATAAAAACAAAGCTCATGACAGTTAGGGATTAGACCCTATGCATAAGTATTCTTAAAGACCTCTATGAAAACATAAGCTCATGACAGTTGGGGATTAGGCACTATGCATCAGTATTCTTAAAGACTTCTATGAAAACATAAAGCTCATGACAGTTAGGGATTAGGCACTATGCATCAGTATTCTTAAAGACCTTTATAAAGACAAAGCTCATGATAGTTGGGGATTAGGGACTATGCATCAGTATTCTTAATGCCTCTATAAAAACATAAAGCTCATGACAGGGATTAGGCACAATGCATCAGTATACTTAAAGACCTCTATAAAAACAAAGCTCATGACAGGGATTAGGCACTATTCATTAGTATTCTTAAAGACCTATATAAAAGCATAAAGCTCATGACAGGGATTAGGCACTATGCATCAGTATTCTTAAAGACCTTTATAAAAACATAAAGCTCATATAGTTAGGATTAGGGACTAAAGCAAGGGCAAAGACTGCAAACAGCACACCAAACTTTTTAGAAACAAAGTTTTAAAATCTATTTCAACTGCAAGAACAGACTTAAAGACCTAATAATGTATCCTTACCTTAAATATTTACAGCATGTTTTCTGTTTCTAATTTCATGGTGTTTGTTTTTATTTTTGTAATCATATCATTATATATGTTTTTTAAGTGTTGTCAAATGTTGTAAAGCGCTTAGAGCTTCTAAAGATTGGGCGCTATACAAAGTCCTCATTATTATTATTATTATTATCTTTTCCATGTGTACACTTTCATGCCAGAGTTAAGTTTCCATGTGTACAGTTATGCCACAGTTATATTTCCATGTGTATACTGTTATGTCAGATAAGTTTTATCTTTTCCATGTGTACACTTTTGTGCCAGAGTTAAGTTTCCATGTGTACACTATTATGCCACAGTTAAGTTTTCATGTGTACAGTTATATCAGAGTTAGGTTTCCATGTATTAACTGTTATGTCAGAGTTGTATGTGTTTCATTTATACATTGTTGTATGAGTTTTTGTCCATGTGTAAACTGTTATGTCAGAGTTAAGTTTTATCTTTGCAATGTGTAAACTCATATGTAAGAGTTAAGTTTCCATTTTTACACTGTTTTGTCAGGGTTTTATCTTTTCCTTGGGTAAACTGTTACGTCAGTTAAGTTTCCATATGTAAAGTGTTATGCCAGAGTTAAATTTCCATCTGTACACTATTTTGTCAGATTTAAGTTATATCTTTTCCACGTGAAAACTATTATGTCAGAGTTAAGTTTCCATGTGTAAAGTGTTATGCTAGAGTTAAATTTTCGTGTGTACACTATTTGGTCAGGGTTACGTTTTATCTTTTCCATGTATAAACTGTTATGTCAGAGTGAAGTTTTAGTCTCTCAGCTAACACAATGTCACTGACACAATAGTTAAAGAGCAGGAAACTTGAATTAGAATCTGACTATTGTGTGCCTGAATGAATGAACCAGATTCTGACATCATAGGAACTCACAAATCCACCTGATTCACTGCCCCTTTGCCTGTGTGAACATTAAGTGGTAGATCTCTGATGATTTCAAAGTACATCACAGAGGTTCCTGTCTCATTTAAAGGAAAACAGCAACATGCCAACCCACTGTTTGTGCCAGCTGCATGCAGGGAGAATTTGCAATAACCGGATTTATCTGTCAACAATTTAGTCCAGGTGATTGTTCAGTTAAATAGAATGGTGGACAATGGAGATATAGTGTCAAATAATATCTTGATCAACCTGAAAACATATTCTTTTAAGCCAATAAACTGAAGTGCAGAGTGGAATGACTCCACATATGACACATTGGAATGACTCCACATATGACAGTTGAGTGACTCCACACATTACAAAGTGGACTGACTTCACACATGACAAACTCAAAGTGGAATGACACCACCCATGAGAAAGTGAAATGACTCCACACATGACAAAGTGGAATGACTCCACACATGAAAAAGTATCACTTCAGATGGACATAGTTAAAATGGACTTAAGAGGGTTTTTTAAGGCTTTGGGGTGGGTAGGGGGCAGGTTTATTCTGAGAACAGTATCTGTGAATACATGTAGACCCCCTAATCGTACATTATCAGTGCATACATGTAGAACCCCTAATAGTATGTTTCAACAAAATTGTTTAATAAATAACTTCTAGTGAACAAAAGATACAACTTAAGTTGTTAATCTTCATTGTCAGCACACAGACAGTACTTGTGTTACGACATTTGCTTTATGTGGTATGTATTAGAGCTGCATCTAACAGTGGGGACATCACCACTGAAAACTGCATTTGGTAAACTGCATGATGAGAACTCTCCAATGACCATAAATGACATGACACAGTAAGACAGGAATTGGTTTCAACAGTTTCTCTCCCCTGCAGTTTCCTTCTAGCAGAAAGTGATGTCATATTCATGCAGCCTTTATCCATATGTGGACACTTTGCCACAGAATGGGAAAGACTCTTCCCTGATGACCTGTAGGTCTTGCAAATGTCTCATTGGGTCTGCAGATCACATTCATTGCCCACACCTATTGTTAAGGACTCCCTTCTCTACAGATGTCCCAAGAGATCCATACAAAGCTGATGTTTTGCATCAAGAAATGAACACTGTCCTTACATAAAAAGCAGTAGAAAGTATTCACAATGCAAACTGGATGGGATTTTACTCAGACTTTTCTTCCCATAGTCAGTTTGAAGCTTGATCTTGTCATATACCTATGTCCTCTCTCACAGCTTAGAATGGAGATACCAAATATGTTTCTTAATGCCATTCAGGAGGAAACCTACACTTGCAAGATACATAACCTCAAAAATTCCGGAAGTGTATATTCAGGGACACAGAAACCAGTGACAATTCTGGCACTCCCTTTTTGTCTGTAATATTGACCGTTTGAATTGAATTCAGTCCAGGAATTTCTCAGCCTCTTGGATCTCCCCAGAGCAGTATCGGATCTCATAGATCAGGCTGTATTGCCATAAGACAACTAGAAATGATTTTCCTCTACACAGTTGTGGTAGAAATTTTGTCCAATGGACCAAGCATTCCAATTTTCAGACAGTACAAGGTCCCATCTCAGCCACTGGGTGGACCTCACTTGTTTACAGGAGGCATCATGCTGCAGGATCAGCTGCTGGAAATTTATGTGCACAGACAACCAGCATGACAGGTTAAGGCGCCCATCTCCTGCCCTCCTTGCAAGAAGTTAGGGTTTGGTTTCTTATACAGCACTGTCAGAAAAGGTTATTCTCATTCATTTCAGCAATTGAGCTATTGTCAGTTACATCAGAAGGCAAGGGGAACTAGGTCCCCAGGCCTTGTCCCTCAGGTTTGGTATTTTTTAGTGGTTGCCATAGTTGACAAAAACTGCTCAAGGTATTTAATGCAATATTGGTACACATTCCAGTCAAGTTGCTTAGAAGTTGGTGTTTAATACTTTGAATTTTCCATATTCACTATTTTTTATGTTATGATGGAAATGAAGTGTAGTATATTGTACATTTTGGGGGATGCTTGGCCATAAAAAGTATCCAATTTTAGGTTACTTGATTCACCATAGGGTGCTAGCATAAGTAATATAAACATTAAGAGTGCTGGAGTCTTTACGCAAGCATAGAGATAGAGGAATATGTCATCTCAAAATATCAGTTCTTGTAATTTGTTGTGCTCTCATTTTAGCTGCATTAAGCCTTGATGAATATGAAGAGTTACAGCGGGCCGCCAGGGAAAGAGCTGAAATTGTGACCAAATATGACAAGGTATAAATTACAGTCTATGATTTGTAATGGTTGATTTTCAATAGACTGAAGAAAAATACATGTATATGAAATTTCAGGAGCCATGCCATGACCGTCTTATTTTAGAATTCATACACAATCTCTTCCCCAAAATGATAATGAACGATCTTTTAAGAAAGAAAAATTGGGGTGTATGAAAAAATGCATGTATTTGAAATTTTGGAAGCCATCTCACAATCGTATTATATCTGATTTTGCATTATAATGGAGCATGCTAAAGTGGTGTCGTTGTTGTTGTTGTAGGGTTTAACGCCATTTTTCAGCACAAGATAGGCTATACATGGCAGCCAGTATTAATGGTGGAGGAAGAACCCTGGAAAACCCCAGGAAGAACCACTGACCCACGAGAAGCTACTGGCAGGCTTTCTCACGTACCCACATTAGCTGAGCCTGAGACTCGAACCCACACAAACAGAGGTGAGATGGCAGTGATCCGGAACAGTGAGCGCTTTAGACCACTCGGCCACTCAGGGCCCCTCTAAAGTGGTGTCACACTGTGTGTGTATGTGTGTGTGTGTGTATGTATATATATACAGTGCTATAACACAGTAGTTGGGAGCCATAGAACCCGACCATGTTGTAGACCGAACCATGTTATAAGCAACCAGGTCAGCTGAAGAAAATGATGTATGTGCCCGAAAAAATGTGCGGGGGGGGGGGTAATAAATGTGGGCGCAAAATATGTGCTTCATTGGCACAGTTATCATCTTAAATCGATGCATATTAAATGAGAAATACACCTGTAGTGAAAACAGAGAAGGCATATATAATATTTTTCTTTATTCAGAGAACCACGCATTGGTACATATACGTGTATACTGTTTATATATATATATATACATGTCTAATGTATAGCAATAAATAAAGTATCAACACCGTGTACTCACCTGTGAAATCGGTAAAAGTTTTCGTCTTAAGCGCCGTCGGTAGAGTTCGTAAGCATAAACTTTTTTCCTGTAACAAGGAAACTTTCACAGCACAGTAAAAGTGTCCCAGTCACGTTGGAAACTGAAACAGTCCATCAGATTTCATTGCTTTTATTTAAGTTTGGTACTGACTTCCTTTGAAGAAAGGTTCTTTGTCTTTATTGAAGATTGTAGTCGGCTTTCTTTGATGAAGGGTACATGCGTTATTGAAGTTGCCGCTAAAGGACAGCTTTGAAGAACCAAACAAATGCCTGTTTCTTATTGTGGCGGCAACATCAAAAAATTGTATTGCATGATTGAGACTGATTTTTTCCCATTTGCTTAGTACGTTTTCATTACAATCGTTGCTTCAAAGGTAATGTTTTCTTTGAAATTTCAGCTACTATTTTATCTGGGTACATTTGTTTTAAATGAGTTGGCCGTGTATGGTCAGTTGTAGTTACTGTTCCTCCCTGCCTGTTTGAATAGACAAGTGAGAGCTTGCTTTTTTTTTTTTACATTTGTGGTAGTGGAGTGATGCTGCCTTCCACGCATGCGTCAGAAATTTAAAGAAGGGGTAAATCGATGATAGAGACGCAGGTGTTCTGGTCTGATGACAGGGATTACTACAGAAAATGTGAATGTTCTGAAGGATTTAATTCTGAGTGAAAAGAAGAGGAATTTTACTTACCATCCACATACAAATGTCAGTCTGTGTAAATATATTAGTTACTAGCGAGCGGCCGAAAATCCGACGAAAGATAGATTAGGAGATAATGCCTCATCCAGTTGATCTCCGCTACCAGAAATATAAATTTGAAGAAAAAAAAGTGGATATCTCAAAACATACAGTACTCATGCTAGATTTCAACATAAGCGGATTATGATATAACAGTGCACTGTTAAGATGGTATGTCTATATGGACAAAGAATTTGTTTATGTGACAGTAGATAAATGTCAGTGCATTTTATATTGACTTTGCGGCTTCCTTTCATGGGGCCTCTGAATTTCTCCACTCCAAACTGATGGTTGTATATACAAGTTTAAACAGCCAACAATGTCGCTAATAAAAAAAATCACCAGATGGTGTACTTTGCCGCCAATAAGGAAAAAAAATCGCAATTTCCGACATTGGTGAAGCCCAACGCGATTCCTGAATAAACTTTTTACTCGTTATTTTTCTTACTTTTAAGAAAAAATATTATTTTTTCGTGTATGAGAAAAATGCATATAAAAATTCAGGAGCCATGCCACGATCGTCTTGTATTATTCATACGCTATCTCTTCCTTAAAATGATAATAAACTTTTTTGGGTTTTTTTTCGTACTTTTAAGAAAGAAATTTTATTTCGTGTACAAGAAAAATACATGTATATGAAATTTCGGGAGCCACACCACGACCGTGTTATATCTGAATTCGTGTTATAACGGATCGTGCTATAGCGGGGTCACACAGTGTATATATATATATATATATATATATATATATATATATATATATATATATATATATATATATATATATTGTTACATGTAGGCTCATACAAATGTAACAAAAGAAAAGAGTGAAGTCAACAAGCTTTATAAATTTTAACAAAATAATTTATTTCCCTAGAAAGCAAGATACAAAATATGAAATATGACTTAGGGTTTGTGAAAACAGTCAAAAAATTAATCCTAGAATTAAGAAATATAAGTCCTATCACTAATCAGTTCTAATTGAATCCAGGTTCGAATCTCTATGAAGTTCCAATATGGAAGACGATGACATCAGATGAGGTCATTGTACTGATGGCAACAATTCCTCATTGAAATACAATTTATAATGTTCTGTTTAGAATTCCAGAATAAATTTCCACTGAATATCTTCTGTCCCTGAAATTTTATAAAAAAGAGCACTTGTTTTGTTTTCTAGAGAATATGAATTATTAAATCCCCAAAAATAGATGAACTTCAGAACAAGCTGGCATCAACAGTAGAAACACCTTGAGCTCTGAGGTGTAGGAATACGACTGAACCAAAAAACACTGAGAATTAAACCCTCAATTTTAGATCACATGGTGGCCCATGTGGTCACCCAGATGGAACAATGCAGTAAAAGCGCACAGCCGATAGACACATAAGCCTTGAAAGAACTTAACAAATCTTACTATAAGATTCAATAAAAAAAGTTGTTTACAAATTAGAGCTATCACGCAAGCAGAACATGACCTTGGTAATAGCCAATCATTTTCGCTTAGTGTTTACAAAATGTCTCAACCAAGGTGAGCTAAAATTACTGATAATGTAATACCATTTACGTTCAGATCAGGTCAAAACAGAGAAGTGATTTTTCGAAAGTAGTCAAATCCTGTAAAAATTATCATTATAATAAAATGTAATGAAACAAAAATAAAATAAATTTTTTTTAAAACTAACACACAAGTAATTTAATTACACATTCGTAACTATAACGATATGTCTGTGCAGCATATCAATGCGATTTATGATACACTGCCTACAATATGATATATTATCAATACATATATCAATTTGATGGTATTTTTAGCTTTAGAAAGTCTGTCATTTGTAGGCTGGTGCTGTTTTAGATGTGTTAACATATTGGTTGTATTTCCATTATGCAGATTACAAACAGACATAGACATAAAATTAGTTCCAGTGTCATTCTTGTCCTTGACATGATAACAAAAACTCACCCAAATAGACTTTATGTTGTTTGTCAGTAATTTTTATTCAGCCTTTTAGTCCTCTCTATTTGATTGGATGTAGGACTCGTCTTGGTCATGATATTCATTGTTTTGCATGAATGCTTTAAAAACATTACACCCCGCCCATGATAACTCAGTAGGATTCAAAAACAAGCCGCACTATATATAAGTAAGGGCATGAGTTACTGACGAACCTACAAATAGAAATGGATGCAATCCCTTCTGGACCTTGAGAAAGTTGGGTGGAGAGTAATGGGGCTGTTTAATGGCTGAATACTCATTTTATAACTGCACTGGGAATAATTTTCAATAAAGAGATTTTACAAGTGAAGTTTGTTTAATTGTATAAATTTATTTATTTTCAAGATATCCAATTTCGGAAAGATTGTTAACAACATTATTCCAAGTGGTTTCAGCAACCATTATGTATATGGCACTGCTTTTTACTATCAGCATCAGAACTTGATTTTCTTTTTTCCTTCTTTTTTTTGTTCTATTAGTAAAATATTGATGCCATAATTTCATTGCAAGCAGTAGCAAAACATCTTTTGATACTTGAGGAAATCTCTGAATGCCTAGTCAGGAATGTTAAGTTCACTACAAACTCTGAAACTTGTTTTTCTATAAGGAAATATATCTGTGAAACAAAATTTTTATTCACCAAATACTAATTTTACTTGTTTACCTTTGATTATGTTGTGAATGAGCAGGCTAATATAAGGTAGTTTAATTATGTTGCTTTCATAAATAATGTTTATAACAAGTGTTTGATTGATTAAATGAAATGAGTTGACCTGATATATGACTTAACTGCTAACACTTACACAGGTAGGATTTGCATGCCTTTTAACTTTCCTTGTATTGCACCTAATTTATTTCATTTGATACAAAACACATAATTAATGTGATAATAAAAAACAGATTTGCTTTAAATTGAGTGTAACAGTGCTGCCATTACTTCCATAGTTGGAAATCAAAACAATCTGCACTTAATTGGGTTAGCACAGTTGTGATGGTAAAATGACAAATTTCATATTGGGATACAAGAGGGCATATTTCATAAATCATGATTACACTGATCCACATTAACATAATTTCTATATGATTCAATATGTTTTCTGTGATGATTAAAAATATTGTTCTTAAATTTACTCCTTACAAAATGAGCAAACAGTAGGTTACTTGTGGAGACAATATATGCATACAGAATGCCCAGAATTTGTTGGAAATTAAAATCTCTGAACTCATTAGAGTCAGAAATTTTCCACATTATTTTTGTAATAAGTTGAGTTCAGATTAATTATGAACAATTATCAAACTTACATTGTTAATGGTGGGACCATAATTGGGGCTGTTTAAGGTAACAAGCCATGTCAGATGGCTTCATACGATAAACACCTTTCCCTAGCTGAAATTAACATGCTTTTATGTTAATCCTTGTCAATATTTTGTAACGTTTTTGACAATGGTGACTGCCTTGATTTCTGTAAACATCCACTGAAGCCAGGTCCTTATTAGGAAGAGATCATTTAATTTTTAAATGGGGGTGGGCAAAGAACATTCTAACCCATCAATTAAAAAGCCAATCCCTTACAGTACACATGCAGTCAGAATTGTATTACAGTAGTTAAAAGTTTTGTATATTCAGTCTCATAACTGTGCCATTACTGATTAAGGACTAAGCATGTGGTTCACATTTCAGTGTAAATTCAGTGTTTTCTGTTTGTTTGTTTTTGAAACAGAAGTGCTTGTCAAATTGGAATTTAATTCTCATTATCTCAGTTACTTTTCCTTTGGAACAGTGGGATAAATTTACGCTTTTCAAGAGAAGCTCAACAAGGTGTGACTCTCATCAAGTCATTGTATAATTTTGTTCAGCTTTCTTTGAATACATAGGTGCCAAGCTGCCAAGTGTCCCGTTTTTCCTGTATTTGCCCCATTTTTTTTACCTGAATATGTTTTTTGTTTTTAGTGTTCAAAATCAGTTGTTGTTTTTTTTACAATTAAATTTAAAATTTCCTTGCAATTTTCTGTTTGGAATGGGCACCCACTACCTTTCTTAGAGTGAATGTGTTACATGTATATATGGATATAGAGTTCTAAAATATGATCTTTTTCATTCAAAATCTAGGCTAACATGTCAGTCTTTAACAACCACATTGGATCGCCCAAAGCATGTGCCACTTTCACTGTATCATCTTCATCATGCCGAAAAGGAAAGCAGGAGATTTAGAATTTTCTCTAACAAAGAAAAGAAAACAGAACTGGAAGGACCTTTATGCTGTCATGTTTAAATTTGTGAAACCATTTAGTAACAGAGAAAACTTTGCGTTTTGTGATTTCACTAATGGTCTTTGAGGTGCCCATGACAGACAACAGTATGAAAAGCTAATAAACATCAACTTGCTGCTTCATCATCAACAGCAAAGCCTGGATTTGCAAGGTTTATAAATAACAGAGAGAACCTTGATGTAATTTGATCGAAGTTAGTTGTACTAAATTTCTTTTAGAAAGGAACCTTCCTCATTCAGTTACTAGTGATGCTGCCAGTTTATTTCACACACTTTTTCCAGACAGTAAAATCGCAAAGGATTACTCGTGTACTAGAACGAAAACAGTTGTCAGTTATTTTATGTTAGGACTTTTTTCTTTACCACACTTAATGCTGATTGTTAGAGGATTTTTAGTTTAAGTAAAAAAAAAATCACACAGATTTCAGATCATTAGTGAAAGATGGTACATTGGAATCAATAATGATTGAAAAGACAAGGTGTGGAAAAGGCTTCTATAAATAACCTGTGTCTGATGACTTACTCAGAAAGTGCAAAAGTGCAACACATCCATCTTTGACATTAAATAATTAACCAAGTTATTGTCTGGCTTTACTGATTGTTGTAGATGTTGTAAGTAGTTATATGCATTAAAGTTTTAAAAATCAGTATTTGTTCCTGAAAAACAGCAATTTTGTCATAAGCAGTCAGTATTTTTTTACTCTGAGGTGGCAGCTATGTGAATAAAATAAAAGCGTAAATTTATTGCGACAGAAGATGATCGGCCTTTTCGAAAATATACATGTACTGAATATACATGAGTTCTGAAATTATTTATTTTATTGTCCAAGTATATGATCAAAATAAAGATGACTGTTTCTTAAAATGGTATCAGGTTGTACATCCCTCTTGATGTCTGAGTCTTTCTATGGGTGGTTTTCATTTATTGGCTGTTCACATGTCAATCAGTAATGTAAACCAGCCCCTGCATGGTGGAGTTACCATCAGTATGCCTGCTGAGGCATGGTGATGATTTGTAGGTATTTCTTCTTCCACAGCACAGTGTTATTGCGGATGGGATTAGGTTCCCCACCATGAAACATGCGGTTTCACAAAATCAATTGAGCTGAATTGTTTTTACATACTACTTGGATCAAGTTTGAATGCCTATGTTTCCGGTGTTCCATTCAGTGAATAAGCAGTATTCAGTTGTGATTGGTGGTTATTGTTTAACTGGAGTGAAACAAACAATAACCACCAATCAGAACTGAATATAACATATTTTTTCAGTGCAAGACTTACTCACCAGAAGTGTAGCCTTCAGATTTGGTAAATGATCAGTAAAGTACTTTAGTCATAAATGGGGAACAAATTTATCATGCCAGAACATACTGGCGGATAAAATAATTAGCATGGAATTGGTGGATGATGGGCTGAGACCGATTTTCAACCAAGTCATCATGTGTTAATTTTATTTTGTAGAAGGCTAGTGGGTGTTGTCAGCAGTTTGTCTTATTTACTGACAAAAATTATTGTCTATGTCACAGATGAATTCTCAGTTTAAAGAATAAAAAGGCAAATTAATAATTACTGCTGAAGATTAAAGTAACTTGTATACTGTAGGATAAGTATAATTTTATATTAATTTTCTTCTCTTGTATCATTATATATATCGATATTGCAAAAGTATATGATGCATTAATTGCTCAGTCATTTTTACCTCACACAAACACATGGGATATGATTGGAGGTGGTCTTTACATGTACACCACAGTGCTAGAATTTTAGTCAAGGAGTAACTGGTTAGGGTGCTGAATTTGCAGCTGAAAGTGTGCAGGTTCAAATCCTACCATCTGGCTCATTCTGGGTCAGCTGCTTTGTTGTGTCCATGGGCAAGGCATTTTACTCCAGTTGCCTAGACACTAAATAACCTACTTGTGTTTATGTGCTGTATAACATTGAACTATCCCCCTGGGTTAGAGTTTGGGATGGGGTTTTACATGTATGTACCAGTGGGTTAAAAGTAACTGTGCAGGTGAATAAAGCTACTTTGCTACAGTTGTCCATGTATTAAATTATTACATTAAATTATTACATTATTTGTTGAGGTTTATTGTAATAAGCTGACTGGTCAGTCTTTTGTTGTAAACTTTTTACAGAAAGTATGACAGTGATCAGAATTTGAAAACCTTCTTACTTAGCTAGATTTATACATGTATAGCAGACTAATTTATGCATGTTTAGCAGACTATACATGTATAACAGACTAATTTATACATGTATAGCAGACTGATTTATACATGTATATCAGACTAATTTATTCTTTTAACCGAATTTATATTGAATACAACTATGGTTGTAGTATCTCATTTAATCCTGAATACATGCAGTCATAATCAACTATGTACTTGTGTTGTAACTGTAGAAATGTGTTATAAATAACAAAAAGTATGGGGGACCCCGAGTGGCTGAGTGGTCTAAAGTGCTCACCATTACAGATCATTGTCGTCTCACCTCCATCTGCGTGGGTTTGAGTCTCTGGCTCAGTCACTGTTGGTATGTGAGAAAGCTTGACAGTAGCTTCTTGTGGATCAGTGGTTCCTTCCTGGTTCTTTCCAGGTTCTTCCTCCACCATTTATTGTGGCTGCCATGTTTAGCCCATCTTGTGCTGAAAAGTGGCGTTAAACCCTACAATAACAACAACAACAAAAAGTACATACTTTGTCAGCAAGTAAGGAAATGATTAAAATGCATATGTGCAGTGAGACTTTGCAAAAATGGTTTTTGAGAAATGCTTTTTTGATAGAAAATCAATCGATAAAATCGTGATAACTCAGATGTTAACTTGGATGTTGACAGTGGAGTTAGTTATATTAAATTTTGATTGCCTTGGTAATATTGCTTTAAATAATGGATTAGAATTGCATGATGTTGACCAAATGATAATGCATCGCTTCATGCACTGTTTGACATTGAAATGGAATTTGAAGACTTTCAAAAAGAATGGGTCAGGGATGATTTTTCACCTTGATTGCAGTCACAATTGATAAGTTTTAGACTGTGATGTAAAAATTTATTGGAGAAGTTTTGTTGACCAATTTTAGTAAAATTATTATAACTTTTGAACTCAGGGTACTAGAAAGGTCAAATTGGGACCAGAATACTGGGAATTTATTCACATACAATTAGATCATTTTATTCATCTTCATGGACAAAAGATTCTTGTCAGCATTTTTTTCTTTTTAGTCATATTTCAAAATGCAGTGTGAATATATTCATTGGTAAATGATAACAAAACATATGTTGTGTTGCAAATTTTATTACCTTTTCAGACATATGTACTTTAATTAAGCAATGATAACAGCAGTTTTACTAGCATGATGAAGGTCATCATAATTTCTGCTGCTGTTGTTGTATGAGGCATCATTTTTACAACACTGTAATTAGAATTGCTTCTCCATTGTCATACAGTGCAGTTGATAGTGGTCAACAGGATAAAATGGGTTAAGACATGATCATTTATAGGTATTGTATATAATTATTCATATCGTTAGACATTTTTTGAAGCAGATCTTGGTTGGTTGTTTGGCTTGACAGATAGTAATTGTAATTGCCAAATAATAATTGTAATAGCCAAATAGTAATAGTCAGCCAACTAGTCTCTTAGACTTTTCTTCTTCACAGTGTGAAATGTTAGATATTAGTGAATGTACACATTTAAGTTACTTAAGTAATGTTTCACTACTATTTATTGACCCATACTTCTGCAGTTATTGAACTGAGATGAACTGTATTTTCTGAAAACTTTCTCCAGGGTCGAGAAGAAGGAGCACAGATTGATCCCTGGGAAGACCCAGCATTCGAAGTTTATCACGTCACAGATAGATATGGCTTTATTCAGTAAGTTTCCATAAATGTTCTAATCTTTCAGAAAAAAAATAAATGTTGGAATATATTAGAACACATTCTTTACATGAAAAAGTCCAGTGTTTGTGACAACATATTATGTTAGAACACATTCTTTACATGAAACAGTCAAATGTTGCATTATGTTAGAACACATTCTTTACATGAAACAGTCCAATGTTGCAGTATGTTCAAAAACATTTTTTACATGAAACAGTCCAGTGTTACATTATCTTGGAACACATTCATTACATGAAACAGTCCATTGTTTTTTGACAATGAACTATTTGTCATTAGTATTTTTGCCATGAAATCTACTGTCCATTTGCCTTCTATAAATCCATCTTGACTGTTGTCCATTTGGGCTCAGTCTTTCATAAAATCCAACTTGACTGTTGTCCATTTGGATTCAGTCTTTCATAAAATCCACCTGGACTGTTGTCCATTTGGGTTCAGTCTTTCATAAAATCCAATGTGAATGTTGTCCATTTGGATTCAATCTTTCATAAAATCTACCTTGACAGTTGTCCATTTGGGTTCAGTCTTTCATAAAATCCAGTTTGAATGTTGTCTGTTTGGATTCGGTCTTTGTAAAATCCACCTTGACTATTGTTCATTTGGGCTCAGTCTTTCACAAAATCCACCTGGACTATTGTCCATTTGGGTTCAGTCTTTCATAAAATCCAGTTTGAATGTTGTCCATTTGGATTCAGTTTTTCATAAAATCCACCTTGGCTGTTCTCTGTTTGGGTTCAGTCTCTCATGAAATCCACCATGACCGTGACCCATTTGGTTTCAGTCTTTCATGAAATCCACTTTTTACCAGTTTGGGTTGCCTTTTGTGAAATCCACCTTGACCTTCTCCAATTTTGGTTAAGTCTTGCATGAAATCTACATTGACTGCTTCACGTTTTAGTTTAGCCTTTCATGAAAAGCAGCAAATTTCACATGTTTAATAAATATTACAAGAACAAAAACTCAAAAGAAAAATCAAATAGTGATTGTTGTACTGTTTTGGGGTTTGCTCACTATTTAGTTAGAGTAGCCTGTATAAATTTGTAACCCTATATCACACAGCTGTGCATCTTTGCAGTAGGAAATTAGTCAAAAAGAATAAATGGATCTGACATAAACATAATTTCATTGATGCATACTCAGATTTTTTTCCCACTTGTTGCGGACCCAGAAAATAAGTAAATTTACTTTGGTGAAAGCTTAACTGTGTAGTAATATTATTCATATTTGACAGTATTTTTAACTTTTCAACCATGTACACAAACAATATAGATAAAGCTAACCTGAAGCTTTCATCCTCATGGTAAGGACTTCATCAGCAGACTGATTTAATCTCAACTGACTGTTAACAGCATCAGACTTCTGAATGTCTGAAGTGTGTTTTCCAACGACATAAAATTAATGTGTGTTTCTAACCGTACCAGACTCTAAGACAAATCATAGATCACCCTAAAGGTAAATCTGATAAGAGAGATATTTGTGGACCTATCTATCAGAATAAATTTGAAGCACAGGGTGACAGTCAGTGCCATCACAACTTTAATTGGGAAAGGGAAATAACACTGAAGGCAAGATTTAACAAACATAGAAGACCAAGTTCAAGCTCATCTGAAGTATCATGGCACATCCACAATGTTTGCCCTGGCCATATTGTAATTTGGAACTCAGTAAAGTTCTATATCGAGAACAAGCCTGGTTTGAGGGGAGATTGGGTTTAAGGAATCTATTTACATCCATGCGCACAAACTGACACTGAACAGGAACAAGGGCCGTTACAACCTGCTGCATATATGGGACAATCTGTTAACATCGCTCACCATTTCATCGAGCAATGTTAAAAGTCAGTAGAGGTTATTTCAGTCTGCTGATGAAGTCCTTAGCTTGAGGACGAAAGCTTCAGGTTAACTTTCTCTATTTTTTGTGTACTCGGTTGAAAAGTTAAAAACACTGTCAAATATGAAGTAATTTTACCAAGAAGAAACTAAAATGGAACACAAACAGAATGCAAAATGAATTGAAATAAAATGTAGAATCAATTGAAATGAATGCAGAATGCAAATGAAATCATGAATACAAATTAAGAAATGGAGAACGCAGATGTAAAACACAATGATGAATGACAACAAAAAACAAAATGTAAAGTGAATGCATTTCTTGAATGGATGTGAAAATCTATTTCCCTCTATTTCAGACACTCACTAAATTTCAACGGTCAAAAGTCCATTTGTGTTATAATCGGGGTCAGAATCTGTATCTTTACGCTGACCCAATTTTGACAAAATGCATTCCAAAAAAAATGAATGAAAATGAAATGGAAGGATGAATGAACACAATAAATGCAAAACCATATTGCATTTAATGCATTTTCAAGACCATATTAATGACAAGATTGTATTCAAAATACAAATTTAATTGAATGAAAACAATGAAAATGAAATGCAAATATTAAAGGAATTGAAGCTAATATCAGATGTGGAGTTGGTAAATATTGCCCATTCCAGAGTCTGTACTTTGTTACAGTTTATATATGTTACACATGTTGATGTTTTCTGTCAAAGATTTAAAGAGTGCTTTTAAATTTATGTTGCTGTTTTATAAACAAAGTTAAACAGTAGAGCATATAACTTAATTTAAATCTGTTAAGATGTCAAAAAGACCATCAGAAGATGATTTTAGGATGCAAAGTAATTATTTGATTTATAGTATCATCCACATATGCAAATCTCCTGTATCACAATTTCTTTATCAGTGACAGAGCTTTGCCAAAAGCCAAAGATGCAGTGGAAGCAAAGGTTAGTATTTATCAGTTAGTCTGATTATATATTAAAACATTTGAACCTAACTATTATGAATACTGTAGATCTGTCCAACAGTAAAATATCCAGAGAAGCATCAAGGTTTTTAATGTTAAATGATGTTGTTAGTCTTTGGCCAAGAAAGAAAAACAAAATAATTTGCATGTATTCAACAGAGGAGAAATATTTTCCAAAGATGTCATTGATAAGTACAATCCTCCATCCATCAAAAATGGCATGGGTATAGAAATGGAATCCATTCTGGTACACTTTTTATGTCTTGAGTATAACAGAGTTGTTTAAACATCTCCATGAAACTTGGTACACATCTTACACTCATCCACCCCAGGTGACTCATGCTTTTCACAATATTTTTGTTTCAGTATTGTTAATGTACAGTAGTCCCCCTATTGAACGGCCCCCCTGACCAGTGGCCACCTGCTTCTTATGGCCAGAATTCCTTGGCACTGACGAGTTTTTGTTCAAAAGTACCCCTCAGAATGGCCACCCCTCTAATGCAACCAGCAGCCAGCATATTAGTACAAAAATGTAAACTGTTCCCCTCACAAGCGGCCACTGTTTATTTCAAATGTGTCCAGAACCAATAATTAATTCATGTCGTGACATATGGTAAGTAATCAGATTATCTCTACCATTGATACATGTCTCCCAATGTCATGTTTCCATTACTGAAAGAAATGTAGACTAAAGTACATGTAACACTAAGATTAATATTATATCATTATCTATGAAAGCCGATATTTACAGGAAATGGGCTCAACAATGTTATGATAGAGTTTTGGGTTTCACACATCTATCGAGTTCTTCTCTTTGATGATTACAACCGGACATAATTGTCAAGATCATAACATGGTCAGCATAGGCTAAAAATAGATTTTGTGCATTAACACACACACAGTAATTAACCTTGAACAAAACAAGGTACCAGACAAAGACTGAAATATCATGTGACAACACATTTATCGCTTCCTTTACGAAGAAGGCATTTTATCCACTCAACAATAGTTTCGTCTGCATAATTAAATCGCATACAGTTTGCAACATCCAAATAAATCATTACCAAACATTAACATGTCATTACGTAAACGGAGACGTATTATTTTAGAAGAAAGTTGGTTATTCTACTCGACGACATTGGGTGGGGAGGGGGGGACTTGCCAAACAATTTTATGTAGAAAAGACTCAAATAAAACAATTTTATGTTGAAAAGACTCAAATAAACAATGTCATAACCGATAAGGAGATTATTCAGCAGCAGTGGGAAAATGGAGCAAATGGACAGAGAATTATGTATGTACCAAGATTTAAATGACGTTTTTGAATGGTTTTGCAATGTGCATGACAACAGTACCCGCTCGCATATCACGTTTACGTCAACAGTGAGAACTATTAATGTATATTCAGTTGAAATAAGTCTATTATTATGAAAAGAAGAACCTTTTAATAATTAATGTTACTTTTAAATGAAGATATTAAATGCTTTGAAGTATGTAAATTTCTTACAACGTACATTACATATACATCTCACAAAAAAATTTAGTCCCCCTCTAGAAAGGTCACCCCTCTTATAAGGCCACTTTACCAGTGCAGAAGGGGTGGCCGTATAAGAGGGGGACCACTGTATTGGTTTACGTGTCCATCCATCAATCCATTATCCACACTTTTGTTTCTGAAGCAAAAGCAACATGTTTTGTAAAAAGTTAAATAATAAAAATGTAAGAGGAACTTATAGTATTATGAATTGAATCCAAAATAATCATTAAAAAAGTTCTACAAAGGTCTAAATTGACTATTCCAAATGAATTTCAAATCCTCGAATGTACTGGTCTGCCAGCAGTCTTGATGTATCACGATGAAATTGTCTGGAGCTCCTTTGAATAATTTTTTCACAATAGTACCAGAATAATATTTTAATCCAATGAGCAGTGTGTAATTCCAATGAATAGTCCTAACAAATGTTTCCTCTCAAATAATATCTAAACACAACATTAAATACATCTGCAGACTAATGTTACAACAAAAACATAAGGAATAAGAATGCGTAAACTACATGCTCGTGCCAGGTAGATGTAGATTTGTACCCTGACAATAAATCTGAGTGCAATTTCTACCATGAACAAGTGCTGAAGTATCACATTGCTGAAAATTTGGTGTGCATCAGTTATAAATAAACTTTGCCAAATTTGCATGTTTGTTTTCAGTCTAGAATATGTTACACTGGAAACTTCTTTGTTGGTTTCTTTTTTAAACAGGTTGTAAGCTTGATTATAAACATATTATGTTGCCATTTCATGTGTAGCCCATGATTTCTTAATGGTGTTTACAGTGACACTTTTAGGTAATGTAGGTGATATTTTAATGTGAAGAAAGTTTCCCTTTCAACAACATGTCACACATATTTATGAGCCAGAATTCTGAGACATTAAGAGACAGAATATCAAAATGTTTCATCTGGTTAGCAATATTACAGTTGCCCCAGGTCACCAGTATGTTTTAAGACGAGCTTTGTGGAGATTATCAAAGGGAAGATGCCAGCAGATATTTCTATAAGCATGTGATTACCTTTCACATGAAAAATCGTGCCAACTTCATTTGAAATGAGTATTGTAATTATCTCAGCTGATTCACACCAACTTTCACACAATGTATTCTGCTGTAATCTTATAAAGCAGAGAATGTCAAGACAGCAGCTGATTGGTCAAAACCTAGAGGTCATGGCATTTAGTACTAAAGTTGGTGGAAATTGAGACTGTTGAAATTCTTCTTTCAGAAACAAGCTACTGAGATTTTTAATGTGAAAAGTAATTACACATTTATTTAAATATCTGCTGGCATCTTTACTTTGGCATAACAATGTATTAATAAATCTGCAGTCTTGAAAATACTTCTGATCTGCGGAAAGCATAACAATGTCTGACCTAATGAAAATCATATAATTTTGACATTCTCTCTCTCTTAACTTCTCTGAGATTTAACTCTTAAAGATGTGTGATAGCTGATTGAAAAGGAAGATTATGATACCTTTATTACTGAAACTTTTCACTGTAGTCACAAATACCTCTAAGAAATCAAGGGTGGCAATGTGGAACTGCAGTTTCTCAAAAAAAGCTACAAACATTGTCTCATATTAGTTATCAAAGGACCCATAAATTAGATATTTTCATGGTTTGAACCCTTTCTTTAGTATCAAGCAGCAGGTACCTAGGGTTCTTGAGTAAAGGAGTAAGCAGTATAGTGGAGAAGTGCATTGTGTTGAATATAATGAGGACATGGATGAGCAACTCTTACAAGTCACTCATCCCAGAGATGATCGATTGGAAAATGTTTTCTTGAGCCTTGTATAATTATTATTTTCATGCACCTGTGCAGATTATCCACAATTTAAATGTTTCAGCACAAGTAAATACATTTTGCTCAGTACAGAGTTAGAAATCAACAATGTACTCAAGAGCCATAAGGGAGAATAGCGTAAGCTACCAGAGATACCCTCATTAAATAATTATCATATTTTAGTATTATTATTATTATTATTATTATTATTATTATAACAGTACTAAGGTCAGACAGACATGTTATGTTGGTCAAGCTGTATTCAGAAATGTGTCTGCCTTTTACACTGGTCTATTACATCCAGCTTTTCAGTTGATGCGTAAGCTTGACTGTTGGTTTATTATTACACAGTTCATATATGTGAATGATGTGTTTATATGCATTATTCCAGCTCAAAACCACAGAAATGGAGCGGACACAAAAATGGGTGAAGATGATAAAGAACTGGAAGAAGTATTACCCTGGAGAGAAGGTAACTCTGACTACAGCAAATTGAATGTGACATTTTCATTGCTCAGGTTGTTTAACATGTTACACATGATGAAATTTGTATGTAGATTGCAGATTGTTTAAAGTTGCTAAAATGAAAAGTTGAAGCAAAACTGTTAACAAATGACTATTCTTACGTAATAATTAAAATCCTCAGTTTATTAATATATAAATTAGTAGTTTAAACTCACATGCAATTGCAAAATCGAATAAAAATTTTACAGGAAATAATGTCATGTTGTAAATTTGTTGTTATTGTCTTATGTAGATGTCAGTTTAAAATTTTCTTAGACAAATTTAGAATTTTAGAATGAAATCGTGTAAAGGCAAAAAACTCACTTTTTTCTTGTGGCTTTGTTTTTTTTTTTTCATTTTATGGTGAGTTTTCTCCCCATTTAGGACACTTTATTTACATGATTTCATAAATGTAACAGAAAGGTTGACCTTTTTCTCTTTTTGCTTCTATTTTATGGAGTTTATTGGCTCACCTGATCATAGACAAGAAAAGTAGGTATGATGGCTTGTTGTCCATTGCCCGTCATCTGACATTCATTGTCTGTTAGCACAAGTTTGTAATCACTTATCCTCCTGAACTACTTGGAGGATTGCCATGAAACTTTAAACACACATTCAACCCAAAGTCTTCTTGGTCCTAAATGAAAATGGTACTCAGATGTCTAATATGCCACCACAGCAGTCATTTTGAAAACCTAGTTTATCACAATCCTGTATGAATGGATGGTCATGTCAGCATGGGGTTTCACTAAAAGATTTCTTTGATGTCTTGTTGGTCTGAAATGAAAATGGTGCTATCCATACATCCAGTATCAGTGCCACAGTGGCCATCTGGATCGTATCAGAATGGGGTTTTCACTAAAAGACTCTTTGTAATGTCCACTTGATCCTAATGCAAATTATTTTAATCTGACGTCCAATATGGCCACCATGGCAGCAGTCTTGAAACTTTTATTGCTTTTTCCTGAATGTAAGTAATTTCAGCATGTGTTTTTCACCAGAAGACTCCTGGTATGATATCTATTTAGTCATATACAAAAAATTTCACTCAGGAATCCAGTATGCCTGCTACAGTAGCCATCTTGAAAATCTTGTCATATCTACTGATCCTAAATGAAGACTTTTGATGATATCAGGTTTCCGCATGGGTCTGGAATCCTGGAAAAAGTCTTAAATTTGAAAATTGCTTTTCCAGGCCTTGAAAAGGTCTGGAAAAATTTTTAAATGACTAAAATGTCTGGAAAAAGTCGTAAATTTTCGTTGTTCCTTTCACATGATGTCATTAACACTCTTTCCCTTCACTAAGTTTAATGTCACATTGGGTCCTGGACGAGACATTCTTTTGTTGTTCTAACCATGCATCAAGGAAGTTTTACAAATGCATGTTTAAAATATGGGCTGCCTCTACAATCATAAAGGCTGAATCCTAGCGCGGTTCATATAGATGGTTCAGTTCGGCAAATAGGCCTACTGGCTAATGATAGTGATGGCAATTTATTTTAAAGCTATGAATTACATCAGATTATTGGAGCTTGAAAAGTGTTATAGCTGATGCAGCTTTACTGAAATTGAGTTTTGAACTGAGTGGGTCATGCATATAATCAGAACTGGAACTGACGTCATTTTGAAAGCTCGGAAATATGTTACACTGCAAATGTACGTCAACTTTTTGACCAAAACGGGCACACCATAGAACAAATTCATAACTTTTCAAACACTAGATATATAATTTTAATAGGTCTGATCATCAGTACAGGAGGTGTAAACTTCTGGACTATTTATTTGGCGATTGTTAGCAAAAACCTCTGGACTTCTAAACATGGATAAACTCCATCTTATTCTTGAGTAGTGTTTTAATGTATTGCCTGGATATTTTATTTACTACTCAGTTAACAGGTAGAAGAATGAGTGCAATTTAAACAATGAATCATAACTGGATTTATATTCTTTGATTGACATGGATTTTTTTTTTTCCGGAGTAAGTCAATGCAAGGTGAATTCTAATGTACACCAGATTCTCCTAGATAGGAATAACATAGGGATATATGTTTTCACTGTCTTCTGAATTCACTGGAAGAAATGTAGGGATATCACAGATTTATTTAATTTAGGGTACTATAAAAAGTGTTTATATATTTAACATGTTTGCAAATTCCCAAAGTCTGGAAAATTGTGATTTCAATTTTTAATCAGCTTTTGGCATAATATCTTAAGGTTTATGAGTGGAAAAAGAAAACAAAAACATAAGTATGTAATTATGAGGGTAAATCCAAGAAAATTAACAGTTCTTCTTAAAAATACATCATTCAAAATACCTTGAGCATAGCTACACATAGCCTTATAAGGGTTCAAATCAATTGAATAAATAATCTAAAAATAAAATTATGAAGTAAATGTATTTATTTGATCAAAATAACACTATCGGAACAAGTGATTTAAGAAAGTGAAATGTAAGCAGAGCTTATGTTAATGAAAAATCGTATTTTGGAGCTAACGTATTGAAAAGACATTCCCATGAACAGTGAAAAAATGTACATAATAAACATAAGGAACAGTTTCCAAACTTGTTCCAGCTGGCTAAGCTAGCTATGTATATGCCCCATCAGCAGGAGCATCTTGGCACAGAACAATATTCATACACTGGTGAGGAACAGATTAAGCTCAGAAAAATCAACAGATTAATGTGTATACAGCTAGAAGAAACATCTTTTAAAGATTTTGATTTCATTAGGACTCGAACAGAGTGTAGCTGGAAGAGAGAAAGATGGATATTGTAGTGTTATGTATATAGTGAACTATAGCCATTTTCTTCTTTCCGTCCTTTTCCTTTTCCCTTCCCCCCCTTATTTTCATAACACATGGGTACCCACCCTCCCATTAGCTAAAATCCTGGCAGCATCTCTGAAGTGAAAGCACTGAAGTTGCAGCTGGAGAAGAAAGTATAGAAGCTATAGTGCAATGGTTAACATCTGGGTTACAATGACTTTCTTTTTAAATATCATTTGCTTTTCATATTCCATTTATTTATTTCTATATTGTTTTTGTCTTTGTTTCTTGTATTTAAAGTAGTAACTGAAGCACTTGATACCATGAGTAATCATTGAAAACAGAAAACTGGTCATTGAAACGTCATTGAATTTCATCTCTCCTGATCGGTATTAGCCCTTTTTCATGGATTATTTCATTAATTAAGTTTTGTGTTGTGCTAGTGAATATTCATTTTTGTTTCATTGGATTTTATTTGATTTGACATTCTTGGACTGATATTTTTGTGTGCTGGTGAGGACCTGATATTTAAAGAATACCTGGATATTTGTTTATAACCCTTTGTGGGAAGAAGCTGATGACTTCAAAGCCTGGATAGGGCCTTCCAAACTTAAGACTAAAGCATCATGTTGGCTATGCAGGTCAGTTAAACTTGTCACATTATTAGGTCTGGAAATTTTTATTTTTTGGTTTGGAAAAGGTCTGGAAAAGGTCTTAAAATCTTAGTCAAAATTTGTGGCAGGATTCCTGTGATATCTATTTAGTCTATATACAAAAGATTTCACTTAGGAATCCAGTATGTCTGCCACAATGGCCATCTTGAAAATCTTGTTATAGCTACTGATCCTGAATGGATGGTCATATCAACATGAGATTTTCACTAAAAGACTGTTTATGGTGTCTACTTGGTCCCAAATGAAATTATTGCCTTTCTGATGTCCAATATTGCCACCATGGCACCCACTTTAAAATCTTGTTATAACTACTACTCAAAGGAAAGGCATATCAGCATTGGGTTTACATTGGAAGACTTATTATGATGTCTAGTTGGTCTTAAATAAAAATTATGCTGATCTGATATCCAATATGTTCACCATATTGGTTAAGTTGAAAATCTTGTCTACTCCTTCTAGATGGAACAGCATATCAACATTGATTTTTCACCATAAGACTTCTTACGATGTTCATTTGGTACTAAATGAAAATAATGCTGAATTTAAATCCGGGATGTCAAAGGATGCAGCCATCATGAAAATCTTGCTATTGCCACTCCTTCAAAAATTAAAAGCCATATTGACATGGGGTTTTCACTGGAAGATTAAATATAATATCTACTTGGTCCTAAATAAAAATGGTGCTGATCTTACGTCACATATAGCCACCATGGCAGCCATCTTGAAAATCCACTTCTAGTATTAAATGGAAAGGCATAATGACATGTGGTGTCTAATTGATCTTGAATAAAAACGATGCTGATCTGACAGTCAGTATGGCCTCCATGACATGATGCTGATCTGACAGTCAGTATGGCCATCATGGCAGCTTTCTTGAAAATCTTGTTATTTCCAGCTTCTCCAAAGTGATGGTTTTATCGACATAGGATTCCACAGAAGACTTTGTATAATGTCTAGCTGGTGTTAAATGTTGCCTTGTAGAAACTGAGTGTGGTTGTCATGAGTATATTGAAAATCTTGTCACTAATTCTCTTGAATGGATGGTCATATTAGCATAAAGTTTTTACCTAAAGTCTTCTAATAGTGTCTAGTTGTTCCTAAATGAAAATAATGACAGTCTTACATCCAATATGTCTGCCACACCAGCTAATTTGAAATCTTATCGCTCAAGCATATCAACATTTTTTCAGCACCCAGCAATTAAAGTGAAGAAATGGTCTTTTTTTTGGCAGTATAGCACGAATCTATTCAAGGCAATCTTGTTATACTTAATAAGATTTCTCATTTAATTTTATACAAATCATAGGAGACTTGTATGCATGAAAAATCCTTGTTCTACACAATTCATGTGTGAAATTTGAAATTCAAGCATGAAACACCCAGCGTCCCAGGATGTTGAGAACCTGGACTGGACCATTACTGTACCTCTAGTTACTGAATATGAAGCACATTTAAGTGTACCACAACTATACAGAGAAACCAGTCTGATTTATATCTTGTCTTTTTGAGACATGTCTGATCTTAATTAAGATTACAATCCATATCTTGTACTTCTTAATCTTCCCAAATCCAAATTAGTCTATTCCAGTCCAGTCTGTTTTCATTTCCAAAAATGTTTCTATTCAGCCAGTATAACTCCATTATGTAAAATGGAGAAATGATCAATAACAATTGACGTTTCTTTTCAGTTATCAAGGCGTATCTTTAAAGGGGTCCCAGACCGCCTACGAGGTGAAGTGTGGTCAAGGTTGCTGTCTTTGAATACTATTAAACTGGAACAAGAAGGCACATATGAGGTAATTAGTTTGATACAGCCCCAGTCTTGATATTTCATAGTTTAATCTAAACAACATTCCATGAGACATAAAAAAAAATGCATGATATAAAATGGAAGCAAATATTTATTGTATTTTGAATTAATTGCGGTAAATGTTGTTTAAGTGTTGTGCAGAAACTGGTTGAAATTCTTACGTCAGTAATGGTTTTTTTTGTTTTAAAAATTATTATTCCAATTATTTTTCCAGCGAATGAGGAAGCGAGCTCGTGCAATATCTCCACATATACGTCAGATAGACCTAGATGTGAATCGGACCTACAGAAACCATATCATGTTTAGGGAAAGATATGGGGTCAAGTAAGTGCAGTTTGTTGCAGAATCTTGTCCCTTAAATTCTTCTGGAAATCCTGATAACAGTTTTATCTTTTATCATTAGCAAGCCATTAACAGGTAATTTGCGTCAGTAAATGCTGCAGGAATTAGGAACATCTACAATATTTACTTGCTGTAAATTTAGTCCACCTGCAAACTGCACAGACCCATATCTGCTATTGCATGATGCGCCAGCAAATCTGTGTCTTTGCAGTTCGTTAGGAGTAATCACATAGACCCTGGTATGCAGGTGCATTATGCTATGGCAGATCAGGATCTTTGTTGTTTGCAGTTTTTCTTGTCTTATAAGTGAGTATATATGGTGTTTTTTTGTTTTTATTTACACATTTTTGGGCTTGGAGGGATTTATCCCTGTCAAGTCTATGGTATATGGTCTACCCTCAGTTTCAAATAATTGTTTTGTATTTCTAACAGTAGGCACTGTTGTATATTTAGCTTATATAGGCTTTTAGCCTTTGAACAGCAAGTCTGGCTGTTTGAAGGGACATAACTCAAATTTAATTCCAAGAAGAAACTGTACTCAAGAGTTGTTACCTCCCTTGATATTGTTCGGTTGGATGCTACTTACAATCATTTCAAAATTTAAAAAGTTCATAAAAGGTAATTGCTTAAATATTTTCTGTCTAATTGTTTTATGAATTTTTTTAATTGATTTTCAGTTAAAAGATAAAGAGAAAAAAAGACTTAATAAAAAATTCAGATTACATGTGTTGGTATTTGCATACAGTCCTACCCGTTTATGTCGACATCCTCGGGCCGAGGAAATATTGTAGACATAGGTGGATGTCGAGATAAGTGTTTGTGGGGGGGGTCTGAAAAAAAGATACAAGTTAAATTCATTAGTAAGGGGTGACCTGTCGTCAGTGAGTAGCATTTACACTTTGAGAAAACAAGCAATGGAAATTTTGAGTTACATGAAGACAAAACCAGTGTGAAATACACTTGTATATTGACAACTTACATTTTGGTTACCTTTGTTTAATGAAATCCACAGTAAAATATTGCATCTATCACATCCAGATATGACAAACATTCTACGATATTCAGTGTCGGCATTAACACATGGTTGCATAGTTGTTATTTACATGCTTCAAGTACATGTACTTAAATTGGCCTATATTTTGGTCAGTCTGTTCCCATCTTATTGAGGCTGCCAGGGGGATGGGGCTATTCACAGGGAAATAAAAGCCTGTCAACAAGTTGGTTTAAACAGTACATGTCTGCGTTTTACACTGCTGTTGGTAGCCATTGCAAATATAAATAAAAGTTAAAAAGGTAACTTTCACAGCACAATAAAGTTGCTTTAATCACCGATCACTTTGGAAAATGCAAGAATCAATCAGATCTCATTGCTTTTATTTAAGTCGCCGCGAGAGGCCAACTTTATAGGACCAAACAAAAGCCTGTCTTTTTATCCGACCGCGACATTAAAGCCTGATGGCAAGATCAACTAATTGTTTAATAAAGTACAGGTCGAAACTGGCCTCTTGCTGACATAAATGATTAGGCGGGAAAATTAAAGCCTGGCAGCAAGATCAACTAATTGTTGAACAAAGTATGGGTCGGAACTGTCAGCTTGTCGACATAAATGATTAGAAAACAAAGGATTTGTTCAAGCTGGGACCAAGGGCTTCTGTCGACATGTACGTTTATTTTTTATCTCGATGTCGACATAAGCATGACAATTTTGGTAGTAATAGTAGACCAAGGGACCGGGACTTTGCTTTTTTGTCGAAATAGGTGGCATGTCGACATAAGTGATGTCGATATAAGTGGGTAGGACTGTATTATCATAACAAAGGAACCCATTTATCATTATTTCACAGATTATGTTCATCGCTTTGATCCTGTTTCATGTAGCCATAAAGCTTCATATCGCGAGTTTTCTTCAAAATTTTCATTGTATATTATGTTTTTTTTCCACTAATGTGTCAAGAAGATGAATGTAACGTACATGCACAAACGATCATGCATATTGCAACTTACTGCACCAGGCCATCTTTGAAGTGGCTAAAGCTGCACATTTTAGTACCATGAAAAGGAAATTTTTATTGCATCATATGGTTACTGCATACCTGCCATAAGACTTTTCATGCGAAAAACGATTTTTATCTCCTCCTCCCCCCTCCCCTCCCCCCCCCTCCCCGGACAGTGATGTTTAATAAAACAAAACAATTTTTTGATAATCTTTGAGTGGGTGGGGTATCCCAGACATTTTTTGACTACCACTAGATATGTCTGAAGCATATAGTCGTATAAACGGTAAAGGTTATACAGCTGATTATCATGGTGTCAGTTAAAAGGCACAGCAGTCTGAGAAACTCAACCACCATTTCGCTGATTACTTAATTGGTTGAGGAAAGCTAATATGATGCTGGGTCATGTCCTTTGAACACTGCTTTGGGAGTCTAATTTGCACAAGTAAAGTACACTAAAGTTATTTCACATGATCATTGCCATGAATGAGAATCTTTAAGTCATCCTTATTAAAGATTATTGGCAAGTTTGTGATCAGTGGCATTGCTTCTTTGAAGTTGAATATTACTCCATATACAGAAAAAAAACAATTATTTCAGTAGTCAATAAATAGTGTGCAGGTAGGTTCATTTTGTTATGGTAAAATGTTGAAATGCAGCTTTAATTTAGGAAAAGATGAGCCGTCTGTAAAATGATAAGAGCCTGGCAAAACTAAATTTCAGAACTCCTGGATGGAGTTTGACTTTGTGAAGCACATCAAAAAGGGTCTTGCATTTTAGTTTTGAAGACACTATGTCAACATTAGTCATTTTGGAGGGTATGACATAAATCGACATAGAAACACCGCCTACATCTTTGTGACTTCCTTGCAACAAAGCAGAGATAGAAAATCATTATCTATGCTGAGAAGAATTCATTAAGATTTCAGTGGAAGTTGGAGCAACAGTTCCATCCAGTCTCATATGATTGCCATAATGAACACATATGACATTTGTATTACCTTCAACCCACCAAAATCCTGAATGCAGCAAAGACTATTACTTACAAAGAAAATATTCCACTGTCCAATGGATTTTAAAGACAGGATTTTCTTTAATTAATGTCTGTTTGGTTGTATTGATGCGAGTGTGGGCAAATGCGTGTGGTGATGCTATTGGACATTGTAGAAATAAGCTTCCGAACTATTTATGGTTTGTAAGTATATTAAATGATTAAAAGAAAACAGATATGTTATTTTCTTGTTATTTAGTTTTATTTAGGCTTGTAATATGAAAAGAGTGCTTATTCTGAGTTGTATGTAATTTGTTTAGGTCACATGCACTTACCCTACCTGTGACCTCAAAACAATATGAGAACCCCCAAATCCTACCACTGTCTGAGAATATGGCAAGTATGTTACTGATAAAATGTTACAAACTTTAAATATTATTAGAAGAAGTCAAAGTTTATATTTTAAAAACGACCGAAAAATAGTGTTGAAACTTTATGTAGGTCATAGACAGTATTTGTTTGCTCCACCCCTTTTTTCCGATGGCACCATTCAGCAACAGTGCAGTAAATATTTGTACAGTGAGTCCTTATATTTAAAGAGCAATGAGTAGACCTGATGATCTGCATCTTTAAGAGAAACGTAATGCAGTGGGAAAGGACAAGAATAAGGAAACTGGAAAAATACATTAGAGCAGTCAACTTGACTGCTTGAATGCTCTAAAAGACGATTAATGCCAAACTTAACTGTGATGTGGTAAATGTAAGTGTTTACTTGTTCCAGTGACCACTTTTCTCAGAGATGCCAACAATTTCATTCTAATGGAATTATTCCTATTTTTAATCTCGTGTACTGCTGTTGCAATCTCTTCTGTAAGATTTTCTGATGAGATAAAATTTTGTATGTTGTGAACTGAAACTTAAACTTGGGTATATTTAGATCATTGAAAAACTTCTAATATCTGCATGTATTTAATGTGTGAAATTGTTTGTAAGCTTGTATCACATTGGCTTAGTACTTTGATTCACCTGAAAAGGTTTGAGAAAGATCTTGAAACAAAAGTCGATCAATAAGGATTAAACCCCTGACAAAATCATTGCCTTTCAGAAATTCAAATGTTACATGCAAGGCATCAATACCTGCCAACTTCCCAGATAATGTTGGATGGTTCTGGATACTCAGAAATTGGCACTTTTTTGCAGTGCCAGAGGGAGGGTCAGTATGTGTGACTCAATTAATCGTTAAGATAATAAGTCTTTATTTGAGACTGCATGGTCCATATAACTGAATTAAAATATAAATGTTTTTTAAACCTAACCTTTTTTTAGGTGTCTTGTGTGCAAATATGGGGAAACATACAACTACTGAATGTGTGTGGCATTGTTAAAAACAAAATTATGTAACAGATTTAAAAAGTAAACTATCTGTAATCTGATAACTGAAACAAATATAAATCGGATCCAGAGATTTCAAGAAATAGTTCTTACTAATGGATATCCTTGTCGTCATTGAAAATGCATACTTTCTTAAAACAAATTCTTTAAAACAAAATACATAAAAGTTACAAGGAACTCAATAACCAACAACTACTTGTTCTTTTTATATATTCATATTTTTAAATGTTCATATATTGAAGTTTGTTCATGGAGGTGCATAATACATTGCACAGCAATAAGATTTTGAATAACCTAATTTTGATATTCAAAGAACAGCTAATATATTTACATAAAAGTATGTTCAGGTACACAAAAATCTGTAATGTCTAATCATATCTTCATCATCTGACCAGTTGGATTTTAAAATATGACCAAATAAGGATAACTGTTTTCATATGCAAGAGCATGAGTGTTAAGAAATACATAGGGAATGTTGTGTATTAAAATGTTTGCATATCTTAATAATTTCCTTAAACATGTGATAGAAGGACCTACTAATGACAGATCATCAGCATGTGATAGAAGGGCCTACTAATGACAGATCATCAGCATGTGATACAAGGACCTACTAATGACAGCTCATCAGCATGTGATAGAAGGACCTACTAGTGACAGATCATCAGCATGTGATACATGGACCTACTAATGACACGTCATCAGCATGTGATAGAAGGACATACTAGTGACAGATCATCAGCATGTGATACATGGACCTACTAATGACACGTCATCAGCATGTGATAGAAGGACATACTATTGACAGATCATAAGCAGAATTAAAATATTTAGAAATAAATAAGTTGTAAAAGTTGTAATAAGTTGTCTAATCATAAAATCCTATAGAAAATGACTGTAGATTCATATTTGAATAAAAGCAAATAATAAATGTTTTGTTTCAAGCATTTAATACAATTCCCAAGATAGCTGCTAGATAGAGCATTATTATATATCATCATGTCAACTTCCCACATTCATATTATGTGCACATACATAATCACAGTCACATAGGCATTAAATTTAAACAATTTGCAAAGTGTCTAAAATCCATGAACAGTGGAATACATTATTAACTTGTTGCAGACTTTGCTGCTCTTAGTAGTTCATTGTAGGGTTTGAAGAGGATGCATGTGTCATTAGTTTTCAACATTGCTTTTATTAGACTGGAACTTAAAATCATGTTGGATATTTTTCAGCATTGAAAATGATCTTTCTGCATCTGCAGTGTTATGAGGGAGCACCAAGCTTCTCTTATAACTAAATTTCTTAGCAACACCACTATAATGACACATTTCCTTACAAAAGTCATAAAAATTGAACCACAATTGCAAATGGCAGAAAAACATTTTAGTTCCTGTGACATGTTGTAGGATTGTTTAAATTAGTGAATTTTAGAATTTAGCTCTGCAGTGATATTGGTCACTATGCCATTTGAATATGTATTTTGTTTCCCCCATCAGGCAACAGGCCCTGTTCCATGTTCTAGCAGCCTATTCCATGTACAACACTGAGGTTGGATACTGCCAGGGGATGAGTGAGATAGCTGCCCTGCTTTTAATGTACCTTAATGAAGAGGTTAGAGTTAAAGAATTAAACTGTCTTGGAACACAAGCAAATTCAGTGCATGCTTTCAGAAACCCTAATACTTTTTATCTTTAAGGTACAATGGGTTGAATAGGAAATGCATACAGCACTCAGGCCACAGCCATGACCAGCCCTGAGATCCTGGCCCCAAAAGGCCATGACCTACTCTCAGATCCTAGACCTAAAGGCCATGACCTGCTTTCAGGTCCTAGACCTAAAGGCCACAACCTATTCTCAGATCCCACCCTTAGAGCCCATCACCTTCTCTCAGATCCTAGTCCTAAAGGCCATAACCTACTCTCAGATCTCTGCCTTAAAGGCCATCACCTACTATCATATCCCAGCTTTAAAGGCCATCACCTACTCTCAGATCCTAGACCTAAAGGCCATGAAAAAAACTCTCAGATCCCAACCTTGAAGGCCATCACCTCTTAGATCCTAGATTTGAAGGCCATGACCTACTCGCAGATTCCATCCTTAAAGGCCATCACCAGCTCTCAGATTCTAGTCCTAAAGGCCATGACCTACTCTCAGATCCTAGTCCTAAAGGCCATGACCTACTCAGATCCTAGTCCTCAAGGTCATGACCTAGTCTCAAATCCTAGACCTAAAGGCCATGACCTTCTCCCATTTCCTAACCCTAAAGGCTATCACCTACTCTCAGATCCAAGCCCTAAAGGCCATTACCCACTCTCTGATCACAGCCCTGAAGGCCATGACCTGATCTGAGATCCTAGCCCTAAAGACCATGACCTACTCTGAAATCCTAACCCTAAAGGCCATGACCTACTATCAGATCCCAGCCGTAATGGCCATGACTTACTCTTAGATCCTAGTCCTAAAGGCCATCACCTACTCTCAGATACTAGTCCTAAACTGCCATGACCGGATCTGAGATCCTAGCTCTAAAGGCCATGACCTGATCTGAGATCCTAGCCCAAAAGACCATGACCTACTCTCAGATCCTAGCCCTAAAGGCCATGACCTACTCTCAGATCCTAGCCCTAAAGGTCATGACCTACTTTCAGATCATAGCCCTAAAAGCTGTCACCTACTGTCACATTATAGTCCTAAAGGCCAGCACCTTTGTTAATGTAGTCCATGATACTTTAATTGCTTTTTCTCATATTAGACCCAGAGGCAGATCAAGCTGGATGTTTTGGAATTGAGAAGAACCCTGTACATTACTCCCTTAACATTTGAAGTATTTGATTTTCTATAGATTATTAAAATGAAATAGTTGAAAAACAAATAATCTACCACAATATATCTCATCAGTGTTGATAAGTAAATGGGACATATTTTCTTGCATAAACTTTGTTCTGATGTCCACAAATTAATTTTTTTGTGCAGAAATTATGCCATTTATTCAGATCTTCATCTTTGTTTTCAGGATGCATTCTGGGGCCTGTCTCAGTTATTCACCAGTAAGAAACATGGAATGCATGGTAAGAGTATAAAGCAGTTTGAAAAGAGAAATCTGATGTCTTCTTAGTACTATAAATGGCAGTGTTGCATCTAGGCAGAATGATTGTGGGATGTTTAAAGGAAAGAAGTCACTGAAAAGAAATAAAATTCACGTATTAGAAAATGGTGCCTGATAATTGGAGGAAAAATTAATGTGATTGTTAACAAATTGAAAACTACATGTATAGTTGAATGTAGCTTTCAGATGGTTTTTATGATTTTTCAGATTTTTTTTATCGAACCTACTTTACATAAAATTACTGCCATTAAATGAATTGATAATGGGGTTATCAAAAGACATGTCAGTTATTGGATTTGTGACAAACTATTAACATAACTCTCTTTTCGATTAATCAGTACTTAAGTATTGACTGACTTGTGTCACAATTCAGGAAATAAAAAATGCAGCTGGCTGGGACCAGATGAACAGTTAAGATAATACCAGATATGTGGATTAAAGGAGTTGGATAACTTAGTCAATTTCAGTTGATTTGAAAATAATACTTTATTGTTGAAATGATTACTATGAAGTATCTGAGCACCAGTGACTGTTGAAATGTTGAATATTCTACTTGTTATATGAATCATAGCTTATTCAATTTGGTTCCAGGTTTCTTCATGCACAAATTTCCCAAGCTGATGAGGTTCCAGGAACACCATGATACAATATTGAAGAAATTTCTTCCAAAACTTAAAAAGCATCTGGTAATGTCAAATATACTTGAATGTCTCTAGTGCAGTTTTATGATAATGATATACAGTTTGTGAAGTGTTGTAGTATTATCAGCATTTTAATTTATTGTAAGAGTCAAATTGATACAGTCAAGTTGTGGTGAACTATGATCAATTGATAGTCACCTTGTAGTGAACTATGATTTGTAATAAACTACAATTAATTGATAAAGCAACCATGTCATGAACCATGACTAATTGATACAGTCACCTTGTAATGAACTATGACTAATTGATAAGTTACCTTGTAATGAACTATCACTAATTGACAAAGTCACCTTGTAATGAACTATGACTAATTGATACAGTGACCTTGTAATGCAGTATGACTAATTGATACAGTCACCTTGTAATGAACTATAACTGATACAGTCACCTTGTAATGGGCTATGACTAATTGATACAGTCACCTTGTAATGAATTATGACTAATTGATCCAGTCACCTTGTAATGCAGTATGACTAATTGATAGTCACCTTGTAATGCATTATGACCAATTGATACAGTCACCTTGTAATGCATTATGACTAATTGGCACAGTCACCTTGTAATACTCTGTGACCAGTTGACATTTATTGATTGATCATTGCCCATAGTGAGGAAAAGTTGTGATCTCTTTCTCATTTTAGCTCTTCTGGTCAGAAACCATTAAGTGATGACCTGTTGTCATAAACCATAAAGTGATGACCTGTTGTCATAAACCATAATGTGATGACCTGTTGTCATAAACCATAATGTGATGACCTGTTGTCATAAACCATAATGTGATGACCTGTTGTCATAAACCATAATGTGATGACCTGTTGTCATAAACCATAAAAGTGATGACCTGTTGTCATAAACCATAATGTGATGACCTGTTGTCATAAACCATAAAGTGATGACCTGTTGTCATAAACCATAATGTGATGACCTGTTGTCATAAACCATAATGTGATGACCTGTTGTCATAAACCATAATGTGATGACCTGTTGTCATAAACCATAATGTGATGACCTGTTGTCCATGGTGTGTCTGTCCATAAGCACAAGTTTGTTACTGCTGCTCCACTTAAATTGCATGGAGGACTACCATAAAATTTATACACACACACATTCATCTCATGGTCTAGTTGAAAATGGTGCTGCTCATGCATCCATTATGACCATCACAGTGGCCATCTTGAAGCTCTTGTTATTGCTACTTCTCCAGGATTGATGGTCATATCAGCATGGGGTTGTCTAGTTTTTGCTGAATAAAAGTGATGCCAATCTGACATCCAATATTACTACTGCAGGTGGCCATCTTGAAAATTTTGTTGTTTCTGTCCTTCACCAAAAGACTTTTTAGGATATCTAATTTGTCCTGAATGAAAATGGTGCACCATAAACTTCCACTGTAGTGGCTGCTGTGAATATATTGAATACTTTGTCACTAAATCTCCTGAAAATAGTGCCAGTCTTACATCCAGTTTGGCTGCATCTGTGGCTGATTTGAAAATCATATCACTCAAGAATAGCAGAGATGGTTTTAATATTCTGCAGTTAAAAAGAAGATTTGATTGGTCTTATGCTGAATTCCTGGAAATCGTTTTTGGACACATAAATCCTTCTAAGGGACACTGGCTGTATATATCTTACACAGTTGGTTTACACTGAACGAACCATGACATTTTCTCCATAATTATTTTAAGTATGCTTGGCAAGTGTTTCAGAACACTATTCTAAGTTTACAACACTATTGTATCATGTAACTAACATGTTAAATAGTGTACTGATTTAATGTCATAAATATTTATGCAATAGTGTTATAATCCCCTGGCTAAACCTTGGTGTAATGCCATTGACTCCTGTGAAGTTGTTGCATTAATATGATAAATATAATCTCCAGCTAAAAGGATACAAAATTTTATATAATAAATATGCCACATGCAGCAAGCAGCTTATTGCTTTTAATACTATTTGATGCATTTCATGACTGTCATGTTTCATGAACACTCATATATTATACTCTGTTTGTAGGAACGAGAGGGCATTGATGCTGGGCTGTATACCATTAAGTGGTTTCTGCAGTGCTTCCTAGATAGAGTGAGTTTTCATGACAGCCACTGTTTTTGTTGTTTATCTCTCTTACCTCTGATATATTTTTTTGCCTAAAGTTAAGCTGCAGTAGATCATGATCCCTTAAACTTTGTTTAGGTTCTGCTGTACATTTACTTTTGAAAAAAGTGCAGGTACAAAATGAAGTTGTGTGCAACTGTAACTGGAATTTTTTTATATGTGGTTTTAAGGAAACAGTGTGCTGTCTAAAACAGACAGCTGATCGAAATGGTTGCTCCCATGTGCTGGAGAAATGAACTTGTTAACTTTAGCAGATATGAAAGTAGGGAAAATGAACTTGAATTAGACCAAAGTACACAGACTTGAGCAGTTATGAAAATAGGGAAAATGAACTTGAATTAGACCAAAGTACACAGACTTTAGCAGTTACAACGGTAGAGAAAATGAATTTTTTTAAAGTAAACAATACTAACTGATGAAGAATTGACAATATTGACTCCTGAAAGTGAAACTTTCAGATTATAAAATATGACAAAAACAAGAAAAAAGTTCTTGGCTAAATCTTTTTTCTAGTTTATCTCCAAGTCCAGGATATGAAAGTAAACAAGTGTGGCTGGTAGTCTCTTCAGGATTGCACATCTGAAGGAAGGCCAAAGTGCATACTCTGTGACTGTAATTTAAATAACACCAATAAATCATACACCCAAATAAAGGGAATTAAACATTATTTGAAAAGTACCTTAGATATATCAGGTCTGATTTAAATTACCAGGATAACCAATGAGAAAAACCTGAGAAATTAAACACAGTGTAAAGTTTGAAACTGTAGAGTGGAACCTAAAGACCAATATCAACATTTTTGCAATAGCTTTTCATATTTTCATATCATTATATATGATTTTCTCGTTAAAATGAAAAATTAATATTGATGCTATGCATGAAAACAAGCTAATTGTGCATGTTTTTCTCTTGTTTAAGCAGTGTATCTTGTGGCATTATTGTGTGTGAAATTACCTTAATTATGGGAGAATTGAAAGTCTTATGAAGTAAAAATCATTTTAAATTTAAAACTGTTGGATTAAATGAAGGAAATGTATGTCAAAATTTTTCTTTGAATTTGTACAAAAATATAAGAAAAATGATGATGAAGCATTTTTGTGCATCTCTATGCTGATGTTAGAAGAATTAGCAGACTTTTAACCTTTGACCCTTTCCATTTGTGAACCTTATCTGTTCCATCCCTATTCAAGCTGCAAATTTATCATTGTCATCTCAGAAATAATTGGGGTAAGTTACATGTTCTGACTTTTTTCTATAACATTGGTTGCTATGTTGAGAAATTGCAATGTGCATTTTTAAAATGTCTCACTTTTCACCTTTTCACCACTGGATGCATGGAAGAGGGTGTTTGTGTGAGGCTTTAGTACTAATGAACATACATTCTGTGAAAAAAAACAATACATGATGAAATATGTGATAATTATTCAAAAGAACTCTTGAACCTTGCAGCTAAAATGTTTCAGCTATACAGTCAAAATTAGATCATGCAATTATGTTTGGTCCTTATGGTTCAGCTCTACAGTTATTAAATACATCTGAAAGAGAAACAGGTATATGGTGAAGTTGTGTTAGTTGCAACTATCACAATGGAGAAAATATTGGCATACATCTATTTTGCTTTTCAGGTACATTGAATATTTTATATGTGGTATTTGGGAAACAAAATGCTGCCTAAAGCAGACAGCTGATAGAAATTGCTGCTTCCATGTGATCAAGAAATGAGCTTAAACTATTTCAAACTACAAACACTTGAACCCTTATTCAAATAGGGAAAAGGAATTTTGCCAGAGTAGACAATACTTACCTCTGAAAGTGCAATGATATAAAATATGTAAAAAGTTTTTATTAAAGTTCTTAGCTAGTTTAATTTCCAATTTATCTCTGAAGCCAAGGAAGTGAAAATGATCATGCAAAGCTAGTGATCTTTTTAGGAGATGCACATCAGAAGTAATGCCAAGCTTTGTACTCAGTGACCAAAATTACACCTATCATTCATACACCTGGATAAGGGGAATTAAAATTTATTTGGCAATACATAAGAAATTTCAGGTCTATTTTAATGTACCATAATGACCAGTGAGGAAAATCTGGGAAATTCTCTTTATTTAAAACTCGGATCCTGTGTAAAGTACAAAACTGTGGAGCAGAGTCTTAATAGTTGGGATTTACTGTGAAGTCATTTATTTTCAATGCGATCAATGTTGTGATTTTCTTTGATACTTTTGGTGGTGGATATGCCTGTGCAGAAAATGGCATTGATGACTGAAATATTTTACATTGAGTATTTAAATTTGTGATTTGTTAGCAAGCAAGAATGCATACAAATTATTACCCTACAGACAGAAGTAATTTAAGGTTCTCTCTGATTTTTATTTATATGTAATTACAAGCAATTTCATAATTGATTTACTTGTAAGTCTTGTTAATTTGATAGAAATTTGAAAGCAAGTCTGCCCATCTTCTGAAGTGCATTGTTAGAATATTTTGCCACAGAAGAAACACAGTGTGTAATGTATTGAATCATTTAACCTTGGTCCATAGCTTCAGACTAAAGTACTGTATGTATTTGAATCATGGTTAAAGAAATTTTCATGTATTAAACATGGTTTATCTTGTGTCTGTTTTGGCGTGGAGAAAAAAAGCTACTAAATAATTTTTTGTAGATCTTCCATTCAGAAGATGGATATACTATATCCAGATTCAACATAAGGCTATTAAGAGTCTATGCTCTTAAAATAAGTAACAGACAACAGTGAAGACAACAGTGAAGACAACAAGCTTTGTAAAATTTAACAAATAATTTTATTTCCCTAGAATACAAAGTGAAAAGTGAGAAAAAAGAACTTATGTTATTGCGAATTAAATCCAAAAATAATCCAAAAATTAAAGATGCAAGTCCTAGTAATAAGAAGTCCTGAATAAAACTCAGTTCCAGTCCCGAAGAGATTTTAAATTGAAAGTGATGACATGTCTCTTATGGCCTGCAAAGTGCTGATGTGTCAACAATCTCTTGTTGAATAACAGAAATATTATTCCAGGTTTGAATTCAATATAAATTCCAATGAATGTCTTGATCCAAGAAGTTTGTCAGAGCACTTTTGTATTTCCAGAGAAAATAATCACTTGAGTTCAATAATTTGAAGAAAAATTAAATTCAGCCCAAACTGGTCACAACATAATACAACTTAGAGTGCTAGATGTTAAAGCATGACTGGTAAAATCCTCACAGTCACAAGATAATATAGTTCTCTGCTTGACCTCGGGTCACAATTAGCATTTTCTAAAATCAACCATTACCTAATGGAAAATAATCTTCTAGAATGATCTAATGAGCCTTGTTTATTTACAGCACAATAGCCTACATAATTCATTTAGGAATCTCCAAAACCCTGACCCTGATTAAAATATTTACTCCTTCTTTGTTTACCTGTATAATAATCCTGATAATAAGCTCATACACATAGAGAATAATGAAGCTATTATTAGTTGTTTACATAAATGAAATAAAAAAATCTTTTAAAAAGTCAATCAGATCAAACAGAAATGAACTGAGTTTTGGACAAGGTCAAGTCCAGCAAACAATGTTACATTACTATAACATGTAATGAAATAAAAAATTTAAAACTAACAGACAAACAATTAAATATACATGACAGAGACATTCAGTTTTCTGTAAACCATCAAGTTCAAGAGTCTGTGGGCTGATAGGTAATTGATCAAAATTTACAGGTAAACTAACCTGCTTTAATGTTACTAATAAAATGGATTATGGGTTACAGGTGTTTTAGAATTAAAATGGGATTCAGAAGGTCCTTTTAGTTAACTTTGACTTTTTGGGGGCTTTAATGCCTGTATGACCAGGCAAATGAGGTTTGCTATTGATATTGTAGGTGTGTACTATCTACAACACTTACACCTACCAAATCAGATTGGGAGAAGGACAGTATTCTTCATTCACTAATTGATGAACAGGTGGTGGAGATTATGTGAAACCACATTCTCTAGAGATCTGTTCATGACTTCCTTATAAAAAGATCAACAGCAAGTTGAGGCACACCATAGACCTGAGTTGCCTCAAGAAATTGATTCTTCTGCCAAGATTGAAGATGGAGATGACAAAATCTATATAAGTCTTCATCTGAAGGGACGAGTATGCCTTCAGTCTCAATTTCACCAAAGCCTACTTTCATGTCCCTATTCACTTGGTGTTGCGAAAGTTTATTTTGTTTGCTTACCATGACAAAGTTTACCATTTTCAAGTTCTTCTGTTTGGTCTAAATGTCAGCCCCTTGGTGCTTTACCAAAATAATGGATTACATCCTCACCTGTTCTAGTCGACATCCTTTTCAGCAAATGCTGTGTGTCCTGATGATCTCATCCAGGAACATATTCTCAAGGGCAGAAACAATCTTGTATCCCTTTTGAATCATTTTGGTTTTCTTGTGAACTGGGCGAAGTCTAACCTTCACTCATCCCAGTGTTTTGTCCACTTGGGTATGGAGTTTATAACCAACATCTTGTACATATCCCGTGATATAGATCGTCAAACTCGTATAGTCCATTTCCAACAGAATGTGGATTTGAGAGAGTTCTTGCAGCTCCTTGCATTGTTCAGTACATCAGCAGATTTGATCCTGCTGGGCCGCCTTTATTTGCATCCATTGCAAATGACTTAACTGGCTTAATGGCACCCATTTTTCTAGTCCATTCGACTAAAGGCTCCATATCACTAATGAGATACAATCATTCCTGTGTCATTGGAGCAAACACGTTTGACTCATGACAGGAAATCCTGCAGAAAACCCCAACTGGACCGTATGTACAGAAACCATTAAGAACAGTTGGGGAGTCCACTGGTTGCCATACTTAAAATACAAACATAAGAAATAAAAGGAAAACCTACAGAAATATGACTGTTATGGTAAAATCCAGATAATTGGCTCGTCTGTATTTGATTTGGATCCAGGTTTCATATTAGCTTTGGTGGAATTAGAGAACCAGACAAACTTTACTGTAATGCCTCAGATGCATTAAACTGCACATATTTTTCCATGTGAAGCATCTGCATGATCGAACTGTTGATTATAGTATATTTTACAAATGGCATCCAGCTACTGATACATATTGAAGATGAAAGGGGAAAAAATCCTTTTAAAAAGTTGTAATAATCAGTACAAAAGAATAAAAAGGAACATTCAGATTGTTCTGAATAAAAGCAAGAAGGGACGTAATTACATTTATTGGACATCATGGTTCAATTTGAGTATGTCACATGGCTGGAGATACAGTTGCCATCATAATGTGAAATGAAGAAAAAAATTCCAAGAATTACATCAAGTTGAAAGATAGCAACAAGCCATTGAGCTGTATAGGGTTTGGAACTGAAGTTTGTGCAACTGTACTTGAGGTAAATAAGGTGTATGTGTACTGTACAAACTTTTCAGATGAACATAATGATTACCATTGATGCATCAGTTCGGAGTACCAAGCTTTTTAAATACACATTTTCCAATTTGACAATAGCAGTACATGATATTTTATTACACCTTCCTGAAAACTGGTCAAACGTATGGAAAAAGTCACAAGCTTAAACTGAAGAACATCCATTAGATGGTTAACCCCATAGTGGCAGTAAGGGGAGATTATTATAATTGTATTCTGGAAAGATTTGTTTCCTCTTCTTACTGTAGCATTTTTATTGTATATAGATAGCAAAAGGTACATTTTTGCCATCTTTTTGAGGTTTGAGTTTGGAAGTCATAGAAATAATTTTCCTAATTTTGATGTAATTGGGTATTTTTCATTCCAGATCATAACTCGGCATCCATTGCAGATATAGAGGATATCTAATATTTGTATAGTAGACATATGGAAATATTCCATGAGTGAAGTGGAAACTTTGTATTGTCACGATTGTTGAATCCATGAAGACAATGCAAAATGTTTCCACTTCAGAAGGGAAAAATTTCAATATATCTACTAAAAACAATAGATTTTCTTTTTTTATTAATTTTATTAAGGCCAAAACCATTAGTTCCATGGATTTTCTCTGTGCCAATGTGTTTTACAGCTGTATTACTATATCAGTGATAAGAAGTTCATAAATTTTTTAATAATTTTAGGACAACAATGTTTTTCAGATTTAGCTTGTACATGCTTTGGATTTGTCAAATTACTAACGGTATATGTATGGAAATGAAGAGACTTTAGTTTTGTTTACGCATTTTATATGCAGATTGATACTGTGTGGGTTGGATAAATTTGAAACATCGCAGAGCAGATATATCTGACAGACTTCCGAGCATAATAATTTTAAATGAGATTTTTTAATCATTGTGAGTTTACTTGTAAGGATCTTCATTCTTTCTTTGTTTTACATCGAAAGGATATTTTTATGTGGTCACGGCAAGCTTGCAGTCTAGTTTAGTATTAGACACTTAATCCAATTTTCGATTGTCACTTAATTTTGGCTTGAAGTCAACAATAATCACTGCTAATTTATCCATGATTTTCAAAACAGTTGTGATCAGAGTTGAAATTGCTACTTAAAAATGTTATTGCTATATTTAATCATGATTTATTTTCTAAAAAATGTATATTGATTGTCATATTATACAGGTATACAAATGGGTGACACATAGCAACAGGTCTTGTAAGTTCGATCATTGACAGTTCTCATAATTCATGTAGACTCATGATTCATGTAGAAAACTAATAATAAGAAGTGAATACTTTAAAGTCTACTTTTTGCCGTCTGGAGTTCATTTTTTGGCATTTTTTTTAATGGTATCTCATTGATATTATAAATGTACTTGAGATCTAAACATTTTAAGATTTATTCATACAGATTTGTTGGGAGAGAGAGAAATGGAGAGAGGTAGAAGGAGCAGAAAAGACCTAAATATGGAAATACATGTTTGATTAATGTAAATAAGGGCATATATACTTCCTAGATGGGGAAAAAAAAGTAGTTCCAAAAGTGATAACACTACATTGGCAGTAAAAGCGATATCACCACTGTGGCAATATCATATTTCTCCAACTAATATATTTCAATATCTCATTATGAAATATATAATAAACATGTTTGAATATAGCACACATAAACTAGTGGTCTAGTTGTGCATTTTACTATTCACAATTATTCAGTTTTCAATATTTTGTAGTTTGTCTGTTGGTCCATCTATCCATCCATTATCCACACTTTAGTTTCTGGGGAAAAACTCTAAAACCATTTAAGATGTTTCAAAAGAAAATTTGGTAAATGTAGTCTAGTTGTAAAAAATTCAAAATTCTACACTTTTAACAATGGGAATGTTTTCATCAAGTGGTATATTCCACCATCCATCATTGACACTTGTTTCTATATTGTAACTCCAAAACCATTCAAGATGTCTCTTTGAAGCCTTGTATGCATATTAGACAAATTGTCCTTATGTTCTTTTTGTAATTCATTCTTCAGTTTCAGTATTTGTATTTATTTTGTTTTATCTGTCCATCCATCATCCATCCATTTATTATTCAGACTTTCATTCCTGAAGTTAATATCATTTAGATATCACTTTGAAATTTGGTGTAGAGTTTTATATTATCTTAGTTGTGAAGACCTTCCTTATGCTATTCAGTTACAACATTTTAACATTTACATCTAGACCTGTCTTATGCTATTCACAGTTACAACATTTCAACATTTACATCTAGACCTGCCTTATGCTATTCACGTTTACAACATTTCAACATTTACATCCATTTGTCTGTTATCCACCAGGCATCCAGTCGGTTGTCACATATACTTTTGTTTCCAGTGCACAACTCCAAAGATACCCCTGTGAACTTTGGTATAGATATTGGATTCAGGATATAGATGTTCCTTTTGTTGTTATTATTTCTTGGTATAGATATTAAATTCAGGATAAAGATGTTACTTTTGTTATTATTTCTTGATATAGATATTGGATTCAGGATATAGATGTTCCTTTTGTTATTATTTCTTGATATAGATACTGGATTCAGGATATAGATGTTCCTGTTGTTATTATTATTCCTTGGTATGGATATTGGATTCAGAATATAGATGTTCCTTTTGTTACTATTTCTTGGTATGGATATTGGATTCAGGATATAGATGTTCCTTTTGCTATTATTATTTCTTGGTATAAATATTGGATTCAGGATATAGATGTTCCTTTTGTTATTATTTCTTGGTATATACATTGGAAACATGATCCAGTTGTGTTGTTTGCTGTAACTATTTCTTCAGTTTAAATATTCATTTATCCATCTGTCCGTTATCAATAATTTTGCTTCTGAGGCAACACAATAAAACCATTTAAGATGTTGCTATGAAAATTGGTTCACATTTTGGATTAGTAGTGTAGATGTACCTTTTGCTGTTCACACTTAATCAGTTTCATTAGTTTGAATGTATTCAATCATTTGTCCATCCATCCATCATTTACACTTGATTTCTGGAGCATATGATTCCAAATGTATTCTTGGTACGTGTATCTGTATGAAAATTGTTATATATATATATATATACATATATATATATATATATATATATATATATATATATATATATATATATATATATATATATATATTAGATTATTGGTCCAGATATCCAGTTAGTATACATATTAGAATAGTGGCCCAGATGTGCCCTTAGTATACATAATGACTCATGGTCCAGATGTGCCTTCAGTATACATATTAGACTTGTGGTCCAGATGTGCCTTTAGTATACATATAGACTCATGGTCCAGATGTGCCTTTAGCATACATATTAGACTAGTGGTCCAGATGTGCCTTTAGCATACATATAGACTCATGGTCCAGATGTGCCTTTAGTATACATATTAGACTAGTGGTCCAGATGTGCCTTTAGCATACATATAGACTCATGGTCCAGATGTGCCTTTATTATACATATTAGACTAGTGGTCCAGATGTGCCTTTAGCATACATATAGACTCATGGTCCAGATGTGCCTTTATTATACATATTAGACTAGTGGTCCAGATGTGCCTTTAGCATACATATTAGAATAGTGGTCCAGATGTGCCTTTAGTATACATATAGGCTCATGGTCCAGATATGCCTTTAGCATACATATAGACTCATGGTCCAGATGTGCCTTTATTATACATATTAGACTAGTGGTCCAGATGTGCCTTTAGCATACATATAGACTCATGGTCCAGATGTGCCTTTATTATACATATTAGACTTGTGGTCCAGATGTGCCTTTAGTATACATATAGACTCATGGTCCAGATGTGCCTTTATCATACATATAAACTCATGGTCCAGATGTGCCTTTAGTATACATATAGACTCATGGTCCAGATGTGCCTTTAGCATACATATTAGAATAGTGGTCCAGATGTGCCTTTAGTATACATATAGACTCATGGTCCAGATGTGCCTTTATCATACATATTAGACTAGTGGTCCAGATGTGCCTTTAGCATACATATAGACTCATGGTCCAGATGTGCCTTTAGTATACATATTAGACTAGTGGTCCAGATGTGCCTTTAGCATACATATAGACTCATGGTCCAGATGTGCCTTTAGTATACATATTAGACTAGTGGTCCAGATGTGCCTTTAGCATACATATAGACTCATGGTCCAGATGTGCCTTTATTATACATATTAGACTTGTGGTCCAGGTGTGCCTTTAGCATACATATTAGACTAGTGGTCCAGATGTGCCTTTATTATACATATTAGACTTGTGGTCCAGATGTGCCTTTAGTATACATACAGGCTCATGGTCCAGATGTGCCTTTAGCATACATATAGACTCATGGTCCAGATGTGCCTTTATTATATATATTAGACTAGTGGTCCAGATGTGCCTTTAGCATACATATAGACTCATGGTCCAGATGTGCCTTTATTATACATATTAGACTTGTGGTCCAGATGTGCCTTTAGTATACATATAGACTCATGGTCCAGATGTGCCTTTAGCATACATATAGACTCATGGTCCAGATGTGCCTTTAGTATACATATAGACTCATGGTCCAGATGTGCCTTTATTATACATATTAGACTAGTGGTCCAGATGTGCCTTTAGCATACATATAGACTCATGGTCCAGATGTGCCTTTATTATGCATATTAGACTAGTGGTCCAGATGTGCCTTTAGCATACATATAGACTCATGGTCCAGATGTGCCTTTATTATACATATTAGACTAGTGGTCCAGATGTGCCTTTATTATACATATTAGACTTGTGGTCCAGATGTGTCTTTAGCATACATATAAACTCATGGTCCAGATGTGCCTTTATTATACATATTAGACTAGTGGTCCAGATGTGCCTTTAGCATACATATAGACTCATGGTCCAGATGTGCCTTTATTATACATATTAGACTTGTGGTCCAGATGTGTCTTTAGCAGACATATAGACTCATGGTCCAGATGTGCCTTTAGCATACATATTAGAATGGTGGTCCAGATGTGCCTTTAGTATACATTTAGACTCATGGTTCAAATGTGTCTAATAAACATATTAGATTCATGGTCCAAATGTGTCTTTAAAATACATATTGGACTTGTGGTCCAGATGTGCCTTTAGTACACATATTAGACTTGTGGTCTAAATGTGTCTTTAAAATACATATTAGACTTATGGTCCAAATGTGTCTTTAAAATACTTATTGGACTCGTGGTGCAAGTGTGTCTTTATTACATATACTAGACTAGTGGTCCATATGTGCCTTCAGCTATTCTTATTCCTTCATATTTTTTTTTAATTGTGTCTGACCTGTTACAGCATAGGGATATCTTTATACCCTATGTGCCCTCCTGCATGTCATTACAGGCAACTAATGGTAAGAGACACCAATGTGATTCATCGGTTACTATGCAGCGTTCATGGCCACAGGAATGTCAAGTCCTACCATTGAATCATCCTGGGTTGGCTACCATGGTGTGTCCTTGGGCAGGGCATTACCTAAAATGAATTTGATCTAAATTACATAAAATTAATTTTGATCAAAATTACCCATAATGAATATCATTTATATTACATATTATGAATTTGATACAAAATACCTATAATGCATTTGATCCAGATTACCTGTAATGAATTTGATCTGAATTACTCATAATGAATTTGCTCTTAAAATTACCTGTAATGAATTTATCCAAATTAAACAAGTGCACACGCATGATTTACTATTACTTCCAGTATATTTGTGTAAATGTGAACATCCTATAAATGAAATCTTCCTGCAGACATTTTGGCAGGGCAGGGATAACGATGTCTTCTTGCATGTCGACTGCTGGAATCCCCTTTCACTCTTGTTAATAAACAGTGTTCCATCAATTTGTGTTGGATTGTGGAGTCTTTGAGAAAATGACATCTGGCCCCATATCACATTTGTGTTGGACTGTGGAATCTTTGAGAAAGTGACATCTTACCCCATATCACATTTTTATGAACCCCACTTTGGCAGAAACTCAACATAGGGATCACTTTGCATCTCTCTGTCCATCTGTATGTCCATCCACACCCTTCATAACCTCAGCGTTCAAGTTTTTTACTTTTATTTTTTTTTCTAGCAAAATGAAAGATGAGCTTGACAAAATGAGATTCTCATGTATTCTGTCATAGTTCTTAAGGATAGACAAGCAGTGAGCTTTGAAAATCTGAGAAGTTAAGGAAAGACATGCAGTGAGCATTGAAAATCTGGGATGTCTAGTTAAGGAAAGACATGCAGTAAGCATTGAAAATCTGGGAAGTCTAGGTAAGGATAGACATGCAGTGAGCATTGAAAATCAGGAGACCAGTTAAGGATAGAAATATATTGAGTGTTGAAAATCTGAGGAGACTAGCAAAGAATACAGATAGAATAAGCAGTAAAAATCTTGGGAGAATTGGTGAAAATCTGGGGTGACTACTAAAGGACTAAAATATTTAGATGTTCTTCTTTTCTTCAGACCCCATTCACTCTGACCTTGCGACTGTGGGACATCTTTATGTTGGAGGGAGACAGAGTTCTCACAGCTATGGCCTACACCATTATCAAGTTACACAAACGTAAGAGTTTCATGTAGAATTCTTGAAGTATAGTGAACCCTGTTTAAACCAATATCCTCTTGAAAACATCTACTGTTCTCAGATATTCATTAATTTTCATAAAATATACTTGGTAAACTAAAATCCTTCTGTTCTGAAAACTGAAACAGAATTTTGGTTGCAGATTTTATTTTTACACTGAAACCCATAAAACCAAAGAAAATATAAGATCCCAGTTGTGCAGTTGCCCAACAGCCTTGATATTGGTCATATGCAAAGTAAAACATAGCCAGGCTCATGAACTGACATGGATTACAGCCATTGTAACCATTAAACTAATCATTAATTTTTACATCAGACTGAAGTGATAGCTTTCAAAATGGATTGTTTGCAATGAAACATTGGTTGTGCAAAATAAAGGAAATTATGCTTACTTTTAGATTATCTATATCCCAATACTATAATCTTCAGTCAGCTGGCATTTAATTTGAAGAAACTCAGCCACACATTGTTGTCATATTTGCTGTCAAAGACCAAGAAAAGAATACTTTTGATGTTTAATTCACTGATTGCATCTCATTTTAGCTGAGATTTTAGAATTATAGTAAACCCAAACCCCGTCATAACTGAAACATTTAGTTGGTCCTGTGGGATTTTGGTCATGAGAGTTCACTGTATTTATTTCACTGCTTTCAGTAATGGGCAGTATATAAGATTTATTTTGTCTGTGTCTGTGTATCTGTAGATTGAGCCATCAAATGTGCAATGCTCCAAAACACATCCAAGTCTTATGCCAGGGACCTGCCTAAATCTTACAAGGGCTTCCTATTTAAATGGGGAACCAGGTGGCCAAGTAGTCTGAGGCACTTTCCTCCAAAGTTCGCTGACATCTCATCTCAGTTTGCATAGGTTCAAGACTTGGCTTCACCATTGTGGATATGTGAGAAAGTTTACCAGTAGTTTTGTTTTGATGGGTGGTTCTTCCTCCACCAACATAGACTGACCACCATGTATAGCCTGTCATATTGCAATCCTTTTTAATCCTACTGATATTTACCCAGTGGGACCTGTCGATTTTTGTGTTTAGATAATGCCTACTAATACAAGACCCGCCATCATCAAAAGTTTCTCATTTGCATTTTTGATAGTAAAAATTACTACAGGATTATTTTATTAACTTAAAGTAATTAAAGTAGATCAGGTAGTCATTATGATACATCCTGCTGTCTATTTTGAACACAGATCACCCATAGCTCAGCCTGAGAGTGGATAGCAGTCCTCTGGAATTTTGAATAATTTGTCAATTTTATGCACTTGCATATATTTCTCAGATGCTGGGGTAGGGTTATAGAACTTGATAAAGGGACGCATGTAGATAAGAAGTACATTTTTCCAAGAGTTGGTTACTGTGACCTTTAATTCATGTCGGTAACTTTGTTCAGTTTTTTTTTAATTTTTATTATATCAGAAGCTGCTGTTTGTGATTCAAGTTTCTCAATTTAATTTTCATGGAACTTATTTTCTGAAGCACTATTCATGGTAAAATAATCAAATCAGACATGGAATGCATCTCAAAGAGAAGTGCACACTAGTACCAAATGTAGGTCACTGGCTTTCATTTCAAACCTTAGTGGCTTTTATTGCTTTGAAGTAAAAGTTAATTTCTCAGATGCTAACCATTGTAGGATTATAAAACTTGGAGAAGGGACTTGATCTCTCTGAGTGCTTAATTACTACATCAAATTCAGTCATTGCGGAACATATTCTATATTTCAATTTACAATTCAATATAATGTAGTCTCTAGAGGGCTTTTCCATTGAAGGAATCTGTGTTAATATTAAGATTTGCGGTAAAACTAAATACATTTTCCTGTCAGATGCTCTTTCAGAAATTGGATTGAACATTTGGAGATGCAGGTAGAAGCATTTATTACTAATAAATAAAAGAAAATTCACAAGACTTCTAACAAAAATTCCTGATATAATTTGCTTGTTTTACCAGGTAAACTTCGACGCCAACATATGGACACCTTACTCCAGTTCTTTCAGACAGAGTTGGAACGTGATTTTGGTTTTGAAGATGACATTGTGATAGACCAGCTACAGCTCAGTATGGATGAGCTACGCAAGGCAAAAATGGACTCTCCTCCTAAACCCAAAAACAATGAACTGCCAACACTGCCTTTTGGGCTGGAAATACAGCCCAGTGTTCAGGAGATTTTGGCTAAAAGAAATGATGAAACATTTGATGAACATTTCAGAAAGAACAGTCGTGGTGGAAAGGCAGCATATATACGGAGGAGAGCAGGAGCAGCCCTTAATACACCAGAAATGGGTAGAGGTAGCGACAGTCGCTCAGTTCAGTCCAGTCGAATATCGGAGTATTCTATAGATGACAAATCATCTTATGGTACAGCTGCTAATTCACGGTTGTCAGTTGGTGAATACAGTTCAAAGACTTCACCCAAAAGTTCTCGGACCTCTTTTACAGAGGGTTCAGACATGGAAAGTATACATTTTATGAGGCAAACACCAATTCCAGCAGATGATATTGAAATGGAATTAAAACTTGAAAACAATGAAATGGTGCCTATGACACGAGATGCCACAATAGAAGATCTTGCAGCCAACCTTATAGAGCAGAAGCCACCATCACAGGCCTCTGACTATGATAACATGAATGGGGACTATGATAATGTCAATGTGACAGAGATTCCTGTTCAGCACATACACAATGTTCCCATCAGTAAATCTGATGGGTATATTACGGACATTTGGCAGCCCCAGAACAATGAAGTATGGGTGGAACGGAGAGAAGACAAAGTTGCCCCTCAGGCAGAAAAGATGCCACCAACTTATAGATACACAGATCACGGTAAAAGCTCTCCATCTGGAAATCGCCCTCATCGCTCTGGTGGAGGTAGACGGATGGAGAATGGTGAGGTGTCAACAGCCAAGTATGTGTCACAAGTTCATGTGCGGAATCCATATCCAGTAGCCCAACATAATGGCTACAAACTGGAACAAGAATATTCTCAACAGGCCAGTAGGAGGATGGTCCTGAAAACTTCAGCACATCAGCAGTAAACCTCTCCTCACCTTTAATTGTAGAGATACATATGTAAAGATTATATTGATACTCTGCGTAAACATTACAGATCATCTCAATACAGGTATAGGTTGTAGACTGTATTGATAGGTGTGTAAATTAATTACTTGTTTTTATTGGGATTTAAATGATTGTAGGTCACACTTTATATGTATAATGTTTAGATTCCTAGAAGTTTTATACAGTATACAAAGTATGCAGTGCATATTCATTACACTGTCCATTTTTTGGACAACATTTTTCTCACTTTGTCCCAATTTGCAAATCATCATATGTTCTGACAACCAATAAACTTTCATGTGTTGGTTATATTAGGGGACAAAGAGATAGTTTGACAATATCACAATACAATTGTTTGATTTAAACACCTAATTCAGTAAGCTATTATGATACAAGGATATCAGACCAGATGAGGTGCCAGGTTTTGTAGGTACTGTATTTCATACAACTGTCCAATTCCTTGGATTTTACACACAAGTTTTACATTTTTTTTCCTATTTTATTTACTAAATAACTCACTTGATTTTATCAAATTACTCATGATGAATGTGAATTTTATATATATATATATATATTATATATATATATATATATATATATATATATATATATATATATATATATATATATATATATATATATGAGTAATTAATTACAATGCATTTTTAATTTGCTGTATGTTTGTGTATTGTCATTGCATGGCAGTTGCGAACATCAGTGAATGGTACCTATAGTCTTTTACTACAGTGGAAACAAACTAAGAAAAAATATCTGTAAGCTTTCCAATAATACTCACATCTTATGTGCTTCTTGATGTAGATGTCACATTATTTCACCTCCTAATTTTCCATATTGGTATAATTGGTGCTTTTTGACATTAAGTGAAAACTAATCTTTTGTAATGTTCGTTATATATGTATGAACATGTATATTAATAGCATATTCTTGTCAGATTCATTTCAAATGACATGACTTACGGTTAACTCAGACTATACAATACCTTTAACTGACGCATATGAATTTTTGTCAGAATAGATGCAACACATTTATAGTGAAATTGCATCACTAGTACTGCTATTTAAAATCATACAGAATATTTAAATCATGAATGAAGTTGTTTTAGTTTTTCTAAGAAATATCTTTTATGTGAAATAGATCCTAACTTGAACCTAAATCAGATGTTGCTGCAGTTCTATTCTCGTGATATAGGCTTATCGTAGTAATATTTCAGCATATATTTAAATTGGTGCTGATTATTATTCAGCAATTTACATCCACCTGTATTTGTTTTCATTTTCTACCTGTATTTATTTTCATTTTCTCATCTTTGTTTAGTATTATAAAGTGGGAGCCAGCAACTCCTGTAACGTCATTTTAATATAATTTCACCTGTAACCTTCAGTTTAATATAATTGCACCTGTAATATCATTTTACTTACACCTGTGTTAGAGACCATCTTGTAGAAAAGACCGCCTGTCTATTAGAACACAGAACTACACTGTAGATATAAAAAATCTGTCTTTAAGGACCAGCTTTTTTAGAGACATTTTTTGGTTTTACAAAGGTTGTCCCTTAAGACAGGAGACATTGGATTATGGTTGCTGTAATAGATTTTATTCATTTCTGTTAATTTTTCAAACTGTTGCTGAAAATATTTCCTTAGAGCAGACTACTTGATATATCACATTCAAGTCAGATATATAATGCTATGGCAGATCCGTGTCAATACAGTTTGTTAGGAATAATCAGTAAAACAAACAACATAGACCCCAATCTGCTCACACATTATATGACAGCAGATCAGGATCTGTGTTGTTTGGATGTGACTTTTAAAGAATTAGTATGGTACATGGTATTTTCATATTTCATCTTTGTACACTGTTGGAGCATTAGCACATTTTTCTATTTGGTGTTTTGTTGCATGTAAACTGTTTGTAGGAAATACTATGGAAAAAACAATGTTTGAAAACTATGGAAAATTAATGATGATGTTATTGTTGCTGGTAGAGCCAATCTGTTAAAATTGATATCTACCATAGTAAATTTCCATTATTGTCATCTGTTAAAATTGATATCTACCATAGTAAATTTCCATTATTGTCATCTGTTAAAATTGATATCTACCATAGTAAATTTCCGTTATTGTCTTCTAGCATAATGTTTTTTGAATTGTTCAATTTTTTTTCAGATCATTAAACCGAGCTCAGTACAAAATAAAGTAAAAATCACAGTGCCATTATTTAATTTGTGCTTTCAACAATATGTTTGGAATTTCACTGTTACAACTAATTGGGTACTAGGAATACTTCACACACATATAACAGTACAACTCTTTTAATCCTCTATTTCAAATTAATAATTTACATTCAAAGACACATTTATTTGATCTATTTATGTGTATGTGTTATGTTTAGCTCACATGGCCAAATGCAAAGTGAGCTTTTGGTAAGGCGTTTTGTCCATTGCCTTTTGTGCAGTGTCCGTTGTGTCATCCATCACCCATCCATCCATCAAAACTTGCTTGTAGAGGCCTCATTTCTATCAGATTTTGATCAGACTTGGCAGGCAAATTTAAATGATCAAGATCTTAGATACGTTCATTTGTGAGCAACAACAATGCATATTAATGAGGTGACCTAGCATGTAATTGACTGAGCTTGTGAACACTCTAGAGGTAGTATTTCTGATAAGGTTTTGATCATATTTGGTATTTAAGCATATATATCATCAAGACCTTGCATGAGTCAAGTTATGAGTGACATCGACACATACTGATGAGGTGATCTTCATCAAACATTTTGAAATCAATCAAGACGTGAGATTAGTTTGATTATCAGAGTGACATCACACATACTGATGAGGTGATTGCATCAGACATTTTGAAATCAATCAAGACATCAGATTAGTTTGATTATGAGAGCATAGCTGCCAACTGTCCCGTTTTTTCTGTATTTGTCCCGTATTTTGGACCTGAATACGGGAGTATGTTTTTTTTTGCAAAAAATAAGTTTTTTAATTTGAAAAAAATAATAAAAAATTTCCTTGCAATTTTCAGTTTAGAACAGGCACTCGGTTCCATTCTGATAGAAATGTATCGCATGTATATAGGAATACAGTTCTACAATATGATTGGTTCATTCGAAATCGAGGCTACAATGCCCGTTTTTATCCGCCATATTGGATTTCACAAAGTTTCCGCTACCACTGTGTCTCATCTTCGTAATATTCAACTTCTAGTCATGTTAAATAGGAAAGCAGAATATTCAGAATTTTCACCAGAAAAGACAAGAAAACAGAACTGAAAGGACAATTGTGCCGTCTTGTTTAGATTTGTGAAATCATCTAGTAAAGGAGAAGACTTTACATTTTGGAAATTGTGTAATGTGATTCCGCTATTGGGCATGGAGGCGCACATGAAATACAAGAGCACGAAAAAGCTAATAAACATCAGCTTGCTGCTTCATCATACACAACTCGGCCTGAACTTGGATGTATATAAATACCAGAGAGAACCTTAATGTAATTCGATCGAAATTATGGAGGCACACATGAAATACAAGAGCACGAAAGAGCTGCTTCATCATACACAACTCAGCCTGAACTCGGATGTAAATAAATACCAGAGTGAACCTTGATGTAATTCGATTGAAATTCGGTTTATTAAATTTCTTTTAGAATGAACCTTCCTCTTTCAGTTACTAGTGTTGCTGGCGATTTATTTTGCACGCATTTTCCAGACGGTAAAATCGCAAAGGATTACTAGTATGCTAGAATGAAAACAGTTCAGTAAGAAAATCACACAGAATTCAGATTATCAATGACAGTTGGTACATTGGAATCGATAATAATTGAAAAAAATAAACAAGGTGTGGAAAAGGCTCCTATAAACAGCCTGTGTCTGAGTGTGTTGCACTCTTGCACCTTCTAAATGGGCACCCGAATGGAACAGGGTGCCTGGCCAGAAGGTGCAAGTGAGCAACACATGCATCTTTGACATTAAATAATTATGTAAGGCACTGTCCTACCTTACTGATGGTTGTATATGTTGTAAGTAGTTACATATGCATTACAATTTTAAAAATCAGTATTTGGTCCTGAAAATCAGTATTTTTGTCATAAGCAATCAGTATTTTTGTACTTGGGGGTTGGCAGCTATGTGAGAGTGACATCACACATTCTGATGAAGTGATCTTGCATCAGACATTTTGAAATCAATTAAGATATCAGATTAGTTTGATTATGCATGGTTTTGCGTCAGACATTTTGTAATCAAGACATCAGATTAGTTTGATTATGAGAGTGACATCACACATACTGATGAGTTGATCTTGCATCAGACATTTTGTACTCAAGACGTCAGATTAGTTTGATTATGAGAGTGAGATCCACACATACTGATGAGGTGATCTTGCATCAAACATTTTGAAATCAATCAAGACATCATTAGTTTGATTATGAGAGTGACATCACACATACTGATGAGGTGATCTTGCATCAGACATTTTGTAATCAAGATGTCAGATTAGTGTCATTATGGACAAGATCAGCACATATTATCGAAGATCTAGGCTGATCAGATGGTGAGAATTGAACTTGAATCCTCAGGCCACAAGTCCAGCACTTAAATTACCAGTCAGAGGTTACTCCAGGTATCAGACCACTGATTATTTTACAACCAGAGAACAAGTCTGCTGGTAGGGGAATAAAAACAGAGTTCTAATTATTTTGAGATGCACCCATCTGGCTAGAAAATATATTAACATTTTTTGGGAATTATTACTGTCATAAACTTCAATGGTTGACAACAAAATATTAAATTGTTTTTGTTATGCATTTAATTTCCTACTGAGAAAATAGCATATGAACTTTTGGGTTCAGCCAAGTTATTTGGTTCAAATCAGGGGTTTCGCCTGTTTAGCAGCACAATGCTAAAACACTTGCCTTGAAGCACCAGGTTTTTCAGGACTGAAAAAATTTCTTGAACTGTAATGAATGGAAGCATATGTGGCTTGTATACCAGTCTAATGCAGAAATTATTTTTTTTTTTAATATATTAACATATCTTTAAATTAATGATCTGATTGCTCAATGGCTTCCAAGTTATGAATCCAGGTATGGTGCTGCAAGAGTGTGGGAGTAAGGACAGATCCATGCTGACTGCATGGATTGACTACCCTTGTATTGCCATGTAAGCGACATACTTTAAAGGGTAGACTGTGAACTGTTTCAAAGTTAAGAATCTGGTCTTAGTTTCCAGATGCAGTTATAAATCCAGGGAACTGTATTGATTTTATGAATGATATGACTGTTTTCTGTTGAGCAACTTGTCCTATATAAATGGTTTTATAAGAAAAAAGAAAAGGACACCACTTTTAATAGCGGCTATGTGCTCCAATCTTTTCATTCTCTTACACAGTTATGGCCCATGTCAGGCATGTGTTTTTTTATTCATGTGGAAGTGAAAACATGGAAATGCTGCTTGCAGTCAGCATAACTTGAGAACCATTCAGTATATTCTAATTGAATTTTGTAAGAACATTGTCTTGTGGACTTTGCATTTAATGGGTATTGTCTCCTCTTCACCATACTGGATAAACTTATGGCCCTTGTTAATCAATTTATTATCTTTACATGCGACATTGCATGTAATTGGCATTACTCAACAACCATTCAACATATTTTGATGCAATTTGATGTGTATATTGTTTCATAAACCAAGATTTATCTCTTTTGGTATTGTCTGTATTCTCTGTTTTCTCCAGCCTTTCACATTTTTTGGAGTAAAATTTAAAAAGGCATATGTAAACATCAACAACACATCATACAGAGTGTACAAAAATAGCAATCATGTATCATTAAGTATCCTTTGTCCTCAGTCCGAATGATTAAGCAAGCTCATTAGGTAATAAAGATGTGTGATTTTTATCTCTCATGCAATGTGACAAAATTCCCATTGATTAGGATTACATTGTGCTTTTAGATATATATTGATGAGTAAATTGTAAAAAATTAAAGAATGTCTCACATGTTCATGCTCATATGGTTGATGGTGATAATGGCTGATGGTCCAATATAAATGCAGCTACATTGAATTTAGAGATCATAAGAAATAACTGAATTTAAATTAATGACAATACACCTGTTGCATGGGTCCCCTGCAATACACCTATTGCTTACGTCCCATGCAATCCACCTATTGCTTGGGTCCCATGCAATAAACCTATTGCTTGGTTTCTTTGCATTACACCTATTGCTTGGGTCACTTGCAATACACCTGTTGCTTGGTACCTTTGCAGTACATCTATTGGATTAGCTCTAGTTTTGATAGGTATTGGTTTGCATGGTCTTTCAAGAAAATTACATTTTCCAGTACCTGAATTTGTGGATTTGCATCTGACAGGGAAGGTATATTCTGTTGTCTATATTGATGGACTGTCCTTTGTTTCGTCTTAAAATTAATGATTTGCAAGAACCACAAAATCTACAAAAATTGGTTTAAAGTCGATTCAGAGTATTCTAATCACCTCACAGAATTGAAGGATATCCAGTTTTGAGAAATGATGAGAATTTTTCATTACCAGCAGATTTTCTTGCCTCATTCAACTGTAATCAAACATGGCTCAGTGAGATTCTGACCATCTGTGGGTCAGTTTAAATGCTTTTTTTGACGGTACTTAAGTCAAACTTTGTAAAAGTTAAATTACAAAGAGGTCTCCCATCTAAAAAACATTTTTTTTGCAATTGCTGAAGTCAGAGTAATTTGGAAACTAAAAAGGAAAAATTTTGACTCCTCTAGTGTTGCATCAAGCTTGTCCAAATCAACCAGATAAAATGTCTGTGTAGGTAAAATGTGATTGGAGTTTATCATTATATGAAGTAAAACATCACCTCATCTAATCAGCCAACGAAATCACATTTTCATTTTTTGGGAAAGCATTGTTGCACTGCAAGAAAAAGTCCATTTTTACTTGACTATTGTATGGCAAAGATTTCACAGAGCGATGCAGTCTGATTAATCAAGATGTCAGGTTTTCCAAAAATCTAGATTTCAATCATAGCATCTGGCTCATCCATCATAAAACTTTAATCCACTCCAAAATTGTATTCAGAAATATTCAGACCAATCAAACGGCCAGATTTGTCAATTCTGAGCACAATTTCAAAATTTGGAATGACATTTCTTACTTCAAATGCTGAGTAATGTTTTAATAGAGTCCTGCTTTCTTTTGCATGTAAATCTTTTGTCACTAAAATACATTGTATGGAGTTATTTTTTTAAAGATTTACACATGTAACTTTCAGTAACGAAGATTAAAAAGAAATTGCTTTTTTATCCCCCACTCCTATCCCCCCCACTTGTATGTAATACTGGGAGATATTGATATTTTCTATGTCTGTCAAAAATCCATCTGTCTGTCTGTCTGTCTGTAAATATTTTCATTTCTGGAGCATAACTCTAAAACCATGCAAGGGATTTCAACTAAACTTGGTACATGTTCAGCAAGTTTTGAAGAGGTAATTACTAGTAGACCAAAGGTACTCTCAGTGCAAGTCTTTACATAAGGTTTGGGGTAAGGGATATATCATGGTACTGTCATGGGAAGTCATTACATAAGGGATCAGGGTGGGGGAGATATCATGGGTACTGTCAGTGGGAGTCTTTACATAAGGGATTAGGGTAGGGGAGATATGTCATCTCAAAATGATTTGTGTTTTTCTATATTTTTAAAGTAAACATGAAATAAATCTTGCTATTGAATTATTAATATTTTATTGATGCCTGATGTAGGCAGCTGTAAACTCTTGCTAGAATATATATAGTAAAACAAAGAAACTAGCATGTATATATTGTTATGTTTTGTTTTGTACTTGTATTCTTTTCAATGTTATTTGTTTGCTTTCCTAGATATCTTCTATATTTTAATGTGTTCATATAACTCACAGTACTGTGCATGTAGTCATGCATGTATTGTGTGGAAATATTGGTAAATATTAATGTTTTATCATATGAGCTTGATTTATTGTATTCATTTTTGGGGTTAAAACAAGGCATCAAATAATTTTATTAGAGTAAAACTATGATTATCTGAAAGTTAATGATTGAGATTTTTAGTTCATCACTACGACACTTTGACCCCAAGACAAACTGTAGGTCTGTCTCAGCGGGGCCGATTACCTACATATTCCGGTTTTGATGAAAACATACTTTGCCAAATTCAATACAGTAACTGCAAACCATAACAATACACAAGTCCAGTTATCTCCAACAAGTAAATGAATTTAATTTTGAGGTATAAGTGTCATTTGTAGAAGTTGCAAATGCAGCATAAACATATCAGCACAATCTTTCCACATAACTGGACCTTCTTCTGCAAGGTATTATGGGTATGACTTGTACAAGGTTATCTTTTGAAAATGTTTCACTGTCATAAGGGGTGAGTTCATTAAAGTATAATATGGTACCATATTTACCCACAATGTCTTGCAGAAAATTACCCACAGTGACTAGCAAAAATGGTTGGGATTGTACTGGAATTACCTGTTTGCCATCATCTGTCATAGGCTATACTTCTCATCAAAATTGAAATTCATTTACTTTGTAAAAATAAATGGGCTTCCATGTTATTAAGGTTTTTAATAATCATTTTTATTGAGTGAAATATGTTTGAACTGGGAAGTATATACCTACTCAACCCTATTAAATCAAATTTTAAATATATAGACATGAATATCTAACTTAACGATTATCATCGAGAGTTCAGATGTCTTCTGTTCTTCATAACTGGGAAACTTGAAATGAACAAAAATAAAAATTTTTTAAATTCAGATTGTACAAGGAGACAGAAAGAAACCAATCACTAACTTCTATAATTTGTTTGGAATCTAACTTTTGTGGGTATTAAGATCAGCTATGATTAGTTATTAATTAAAGTTGATATGAATATCAGTAGTGGAGCATCTTAAAAAAAGAAATCTTGTGCATCAATCATAAACTAAGTAATGAAGGGATGCTGTAGCATGTATTAGTCATAAATAATTTATAATGAGATACTGTAACTTGTAGTAGCCTTGAATTATGTAACAAGATACTGTAATGTATGAATCTGACTTTTGAACATAGAAAATATTTCAGGGCAAAAAGAGAGATACTCAAATACATTTCTTACCAATACAACAGTTTTGAGTTTTATTCGCATACCACATTCTGCAGAGGCGGACCTCTTTCACTGAATCATGAATTTCATTTCCACTGAATAACTTTTTTTGAAGGACTTAACCATAGTAGGAAAAGACCAAAGTTCTAATCAGGTTGCAAAGATCAGCTCAGGAGAAATAGTCCCTGTCTGAGGACAATGGAGACCAAACTTTCCTGGAGAACAGCTGAAATAGTGGCACAAGGTGACTGGTCTTGGAGGGCTCTTTTCCATTCCTAAGAGCCTGCAAGAAGGACTAAGTGTTTCAGTTAGTTGACCCCAGTTTGACAGAAAAGTTTGCCCTGTATCTGAAACCAGGTAGTTTCATTACTACTATATTGACAGGAGTTGTTGTGTCATTGTGACACATCATAAGTACTTGTCTTTTTGGAAAATCTGCTTTGTACCAAAATGTTATTAACAGCGGCATGACAGAAAGACAGATAATAAATGTTCTTCAGTTTTAAAATATATTTCATTAATTTTAAGTTTTTTTTGTGGACAAAAATAGCAAAAACATTGATGTTCTAGATGTACATGAATTTGAGATGGAGCTGGATAAATCATTCTCTACACTATATTTTCTGTTTATCCATCTATGTGATATCTTTTGTGAATTTTTGTGACTCTACCTTGGTCTCTTTGATCTATAATTAAGCCAATGCAGTGGTGCTTCCTATCAGAATAAACATTAAATTCAGAGCATATAAAATGTTAGAATACAGGTTGCCCCTATTTTTGAGGTATTTTTTTAGTAACTTTTAGGTGCTGTTCTGGCAGAAGTTTGGAAAATTTTGGAACTTTTAATTTTGTTTTGTCTTTTATATTTTCATTTGGAGAATATTAAATGTCAGAATTACAAGTTGTCCAACTTTTGAGGTATTTTTCATTAGCAATTTAAATACAGTTCTGGCAAATGTCATTGAAATTTTTTATCTTTTGCCTGGTTTTAATAAGTATGTTAAGAAATTTTCATTTGCCTCAAGATTTTGCTCAAGCAAGGCCACTAAAAGTTTCAATATAGTGCCAAATGGAGTGCTTACTTTAATATCGTGCCAAATGGAGTGCTTACTTGTAACATTTTGAGAAATGGTCCTGAATGTTGTTTTAGATACACAGTTGTTTCTCAGTTCAGATTTCATTAATTTACTTAATTTGGCTTGTCTTTAACATAGTTTAGTAAAAATATATAGATTTGCAGAGTTTTATAAAACTGTATTATTTTCACATTCACAAATCACAGTAAATGTGATAGAGTTAATGTAATTTAACCTCTCAAATTTTGTTGTATTGGTTCAATTACAGAGTGAAAAAGCAGGAGACCTGGTTTTGGATACAAATCTTGTAATTTGTGTTACAGGGGTAGCTTTTCCTGTCATTTTTTCAGAAAAGCTTTGAGATTACAAAATAGAAGTACTTTAAATTGTGTCTTAATAAGAATATTAGTCATCAACTTTGAAGTAGTAAAATGTTAGAAATTTATTAGATCAATTTCAAAGGTCAATTTAATATTTATTTTGTTTCATTTAATTTTAAAATCTTGTTACATATATTGTACAAGATCACCTTAGTCAGATTACAAAAATGTGCTTGTACATGTTCGAGTTCTATGATCAAATACATTTATATCCACCTTAATTAATATATATACTCCTAAACCAAAAAAATCATATCCAAGCAGTTTGTATTTAATATATTTTCCTCAATAAAACTGTATGATTATCAGTGCTTGCATGAGATGGTAGATGATTGCTTTTGTGGTTTTGCTAAAAATGGTTTGAAATCTACTTGTAGACATTTGTTTTTGGCAATGATAGCATCATGCTGATATACCACATATGTTTAATTATAACACTCCATAATTGCCAAAGTCCTGGCTTGCCTTGACATAATGCCTAATTATAACACAACATAATTACCATAGACCTGACTTGCCATAACATAATGACTGATTATAACACTCCATAATTACTATATGCCTTACCAGCCCATAACAATCCCTGATTGTAACACTCCATAATTGCCATAGACCTGGCTCACAAATAACATAATGGATTGCCTAATTATAACACTCCATAATTACCATAGATCTGGCATGCCATAACATAATGCCTAATTATAGCACTCCATAATTACCATAGATCTGGCATGCCATAACATAATGCCTAATTATAACACTCCATAAATACTATATGCCTGGCTTGCCCATAACATAATGCCTGATTTTAACACTTCATAATTACCATAGCCTGGGTCTTTCATAACATAACATAAAAACATAAAGCCTATTTATAACACTCCCTAATTACCATAGACCTAGCTCTCCCATAACATATGCCTAATTATAACACAACATAATTACTATAGGCCTGGCTCTCTAATAACGTTATGAATTGACAGATCAGGTCTTGCTTTAAGAAAAATGTCTGAAATAGGAGCAATTATTTATAAACTAAGATTGATTAAATTTTAGCTTCCAATAGAGGATATTACCAAGATTAGAAAGAGGAATCTCAGTGCATGTTATTTCATCTGGTTTGGAGAGGGGGAAAGTGTGTGTTTAAAATAGAACATAGCCAGTGCTGTAATTCTCCCACGAAAATAGCCAAGATAAATTCTAGGACCTATTTTTGACATTATAAAGCCTTTAAATATCTCTTATTTTAATCCCACATGAATATTTCATGGAGGCACTTGGACATTATTTATTAAATTTGTTTTACATTGAAATACTGGTTGCAATAAAGGTCATTATTATTAATATTATTGTTATTATTATTACTATATTTCCATCTTTCATGAAAACAACTCGGTGATGAGCGGTCATGACAAGTTACCACCACTTTCAAAATGAGTTTTAGTTGTTACGTGTAGGCTTGTACAAAAGTAACAAAAGAAAAGAGTGAAGTCAACAAGCTTTGTAAATTTAACAAAATAATTTATTTCCCTAGAAAACAAGATAAAAATATGAAATAGGACTTACAGTTTGTGAAAATAATCCAAAAATTAATCCTAGAATTGAAAAATATAAGTCCTATCACTAAACAGTTCTAATTGAATCCAGGTTCGAATCTCTATGAAGTTCCAATATGGAAGACGATGTCAGATGAGGTCGTTGTACTGATGGCAACAGTTCCTCGTTGAATCACAATTTATAATGTTCCCGATTAGAATTCCAGAATAAATTTCCACTGAATATCTTTGTCCCAGAAATTTTATAAAAAAGAGCACTTGTGTAGTTTTCTAGAGAATAAATTATTAAATTCCAAAAAATAGATGAACTTCAGAACAAGCTGGCATCAACAATAAAAACACCTTGAGCTCTGAGGTGTAGGAATATGACTGCCTAAATCTACTAGAGAGCATCAGTTTTAAGCCGCGATTTTAGATCACATGGTGGCTCATGTGATGGGCTAAGTGATCACTAATTTGAACAGCACAGTAAAAAAAAATGCTATTTTACATGTATACTAGAATAGCCCCATCTAAGAATCAGATTCCCACACTGGAATAAATTAAAAAAGAAAGGCTGTTTACAACTCAGCTAACACATGGGCCGAACATGACCTTGGTAATAGCCAATCATTTTCGCGTAGTGTTTACAAAATGTCTCAACCAAGGTGAGCTAAAAATATTGATAATGTAATACCTTTTACGTTCAAATCAGGTCAAAACAGAAGTGATTTTTTGAAAATAGTCAAATCCTGTGAAAATTAATCATTATAATAAAATGTAATGAAACAAAAATAAAATTAATTTTTTTTTTAAAAACTAACAAACAAGCAATTTAATTACATATACATAACATAGTGCATCACATACTTGATAAAGTCACATGTCAATATGTTTTACAGAATCACATACTTGCACTTGATAAAGTTGCATGTCTTTCAGTAGTGTAGGCAGACTGTTCTTACACCTAACAGATTGGATATAGTCGCATGTTTCTGGTAGTGTAGACATAGATTGCTGTTATACCAAACATGCCAATCTGTGAAAAGGTTAACATCACTGGTAACTTAGAACTTGTTGGCTCTGATATATTTCCATGAGAAACAATGCCAGATCATCTCCCATTTATGATCTGACTGGTATCGATGCCAGATCATCTTCCATTTATGATCTGACTGGTATCGATGCCAGGACATCTCCCATTTATGAGCTGACTGGTATTGATGCCAGGACATCTCCCATTTATGAGCTGACTGGTATTGATGCCAGATCATCTCCCATTTATGAGCTAGTTGGTGTACATGACAGATCATCTTCCATTTAAGAGCTGACTCGTGTCCTTGCCTACTGGTGTGCCAGAGTTCTTGTGCAATATCTTGGCATGGTTAAAAAGTACATTTGGTGGTTTTTCAAAACACTTAACATCAGGAAGCTACAATAGCTGAATGCTAAGGTATGCACACAGTGATATAATAGCTTCCAATTCCTTTTCTTCCCCTTTTCTTTACAGCATGTGCTTATCAGGATGGTAACAGGAAATATACAATAAGTGAAACCTAGAGAACGAATCCAGCTTGATATCATATGATGTACTGATGTTCCCAATCTGCTACAGCATTCATAAACTTCACATTGTATAGATTTTACCTTGTTCTAAACGTTCTTCTGAATGTTACATTAATGTTTGAAAATTCCTGTTGCTGTCCATCAGTCCTTTTTATTAAACCTGTGTCATATTACAAAATACTGCCATCTCAAAACATGTACTAAAAATTAAACAGGTTTCCTTCTAGAGAAGTTCTCTTCATAAAAGTAGGAAGAAATCAAATCATGGTCTGGCAAAAGGATGAGCAATTGGCACTAAAACACTCAATACCACAGCTAATGAAAATTTATTTGTAATCATTTTCATTGCAGAAACATCAAATTTAAAGAAATGAATTACTCACTTAGAAGTGATTATTTTATTCATTTTATTTTTAAATCTAATATCTCAGTATTATGAAATTAGTTTTATCCTTCCATTGGTAAATTTTAGTGCCAAATCAGCACACACCTAACAAGCATGAACTGGTGTCTTGCATTTCAAAGTAATCTACTAAAATATGGGAGATACAGCTGATTACATTATGGGGGTTGGGGTTGGCAGTGCATTGGTATTTGGTAGTGACCAACCAGTCAAATGCCACCTTATGTCAAGCAACAGGCTTCTCTGATTTTGAATGTCACCTTGTGTAGTAATAGTATTATTAGTATTGGTGACATCAGAACTAATATTACTACTGGTTATTTTAGAACAACAATGTTGTAAGTGGACAGATTATGATTTTCAACCCTATCATCATAAATAAGCTTTTTGGGAGGGATTTTCTTATTGCCAGAGAAAATATATGATTTATTGGTAATTAAATATTTACTGCCTACATTTATTGTGTAACAGTATGTGTGTGCTTGTTTTTAATGACATTATCGTTGATATAACTGTCATCAAGCATTGTGACCCATTGTTACAAGTGTTGTGAAGCAGTGTGGTTTATCTGTTGCTGGTCATTATGGCTGTCCATGATCACTGCTTGATGATTTGTCTATTGCAGGTCATTATGACTGTCCATGATCACTGCATGATGGTTTGTCTATTGCAGGTCATTATGACTGTCTATGATCACTGCATTTTGATTTGTCTATTGCAGGTCATTATGGCTGTCCATGATCACTGCATAATGATTTGTCTATTAAAGGTCATTATGACTGTCCATGATCACTACATGATGATGGTTTGTCTATTGCGGTCATTATGGCTGTCCATGATCACCGCATGATGATTTTTCTATTAAAGGTCGTTATGACTGTCCATGATCACTGCATGATGATGGTTTGTCTATTGCAGGTCATTATGGCTGTCCATGATCACTGCATGATGATGGGTTGTCTATTGCAGGTCATTACAGCTGTCCATTATCACTGCATGATGATTGTTACAACCATTATAAAACAGTGAGACTGTCCTCGACAATAGAGAAACAGAATTTCACATCATTGTTTTACCATTGCATTTTTGCTGCCTTACTATTACATTAAATTGCATTTCTGTTGCATTATCATTGCATTGTGTTGCATTTCTGTTGCATTATCATCGCATTGTGTTGCATTTCTGTTGCATTATCATTGGATTATGTTGCATTATTATTGCATTGTGTTGCATTTCTGTTGCATTATCATTGGATTATGTTGCATTATTATTGCATTGTGTTGCATTTCTGTTGCATTACCATCAGATTATGTTGCATTTCTTCTGTGTTCCCATTGCATTATGTTGCATTTCTTTTGTTTTCTGATTACATTATGTTGTACATGTATTTCTGTTGCATTACCATTGGATTATGTTGCATTTCTGTTGCATTATCATTGGATTATGTTGCATTTCAGTTGCATTATCATTGAATTGTGTTGCATATCTGTTACATTATCATTGGATTATGTTGCATTTCTGTTGCATTACCATTGGATTATGTTGCATTTCAGTTGCATTATCATTGAATTGTGTTGCATTTCTGTTACAATATGATTGAATTATGTTGCATTATCATTTCAAGCATTACACTTAATGGACAAGAGACCATTTCGATATGATTTTGACTTTAAAAGCATTTACATGTTGTAGAATATTATACACATCTACATTTATGTGACAAAGATTGTGATGAAATACAGAGATAAATACTTCTTACCCATGCAACAGAGAAAAAAAAACTGTTTTGCTAACCTTACTTTTCCTATCTCAGTCCGGTTGTCTCAGTCATGGTGTCCACGCCTTAGAAACTACTTTTTAAAAAGAAGAAACATTGTTGTCTTCTTCTGTGCCTGATGGAGTTGTTATAAAATCTAACAACAGATATATAAGAAAAAAGAAATTCACTCATAAAGCAACTTAAGATCTCTCCAGCTTTGATAACACACCATACAAAACATTTTCACACACACACAAACACATACACACACACATCGACCTATTTGATAAAGTTCCAGACACAGGCAATACACATCACTGGCTACACAATTCCAAACTCACTCAAAAGGTACTGAAAAGCCAGCAGAAACCAGAAATGTGTTGTGTCAGACTGGTTTCTTCAAACACCCACAATCCACCTCAGTTGAATCAAATGATAATAATGTGATTGCAAATGAAAACTCTTGCACCTATCAACAAGAGTAGTTCATTCATCAGTCCACATGCTATTCCACAAGATTTCCATGTAGCATATAATTGCACCAGTGTTAGCAACACTCGCCATATTTCCAGGAAAGAAAATATAAATTTCTGAGAAAGTCATGAATTAGAAATTTCCTCAGTCATTACACACTTCATTAGAACTGTACCCAGTAGGCCTATTGTACTGCACATTATTATACTGTTGCCTAGTATAGAACTGTACCCTGTAGGCCTATTGTACTGTAATATCATACAGTTGCCTAGTATAGAACTGTACCATGTAGACCTATTGTACTGCAGTATCATACAGTTGCCTAGTATAGAACTGTACCCTGTAGGCCTATTGTACTGCACATTATCATACAGTTGCCTAGTATAGAACTGTACCCTGTAGACCTATTGTACTGCACAGTATCAAACAGTAGCCTAGTATATAACTGTACCCTGTAGGCCTGTTGTACTGCACAGTATCGTACAGTTGCCTAGTATAGAACTGTACCCTGTAGGCCTGTTGTACTGCACAGTATCGTACAGTTGCTTAGTATAGAACTGTACCCTGTAGGCCTATTGTACTGCACATTATTGTACAGTTGCCTAGTATAGAACTGATGAAAGTTAAAAAGTTATCTGTATAAAAGATATTAATTACTTATTGTTATTTTCATATGACATCCATCAATTAAATGTGATAATATAGTAATAATATCAAATGGTTTAATGTTTCTATTTTCTCATGCGTAGAGCATGTTTACTTTGGGTTGATAGGTTGCACTATTGTTCTCATTAACATATTCATATAAATGCACAATATTTTGAACAACAATAGCACATGGCTTGAGACACTCATTGTGCAATACTTCCAGTGCATAACACTAATTTCTTTTTTCCTCAATTTTTTTTTATGTCTGATGGGGAGACAAATAATGTAACCACCTTGACTGGAATTTTCCTGTCTTGGTGCAAATCCCAACATAGATTCTCTTAATATCATCTATGCAAAAAGAATGTGTTCTAAATATACAATGTTTTACTTTGTACATTTCCAGCATTTTCACCACCTTGTAATTTTTTAGTCTTGACAAATTACCTGATTCATTTTAAGCACAGAATGTAGACTTGAATTAGTATATTACACAAGTATTTCTCTTGAGTCACTACTTTGCAGAGAATTGTTATACCTTTTTTTGTATGACTGTATTATTATGTGTCATGTGTAGTTAGAATTGTAGTTCCTGCAGATGGAATTCTATGATTCTAATGTGATATACATGTTCAGTTGTTGGCAATGTATGTTTCTAAAGTGATGTAGTTGTTTGCAAGATTTGTTTCTAGAGTGATGTACAGTTGTTGACATTGTATATTTTGATATAGTGGTCCCTCATTATATGGTATCTCAGTAAAACACGTTACCTTTATAAGGTAATTATGGTCACAGATGTTATTACATCATCTAATAGTAATTACCCCATTATAATGTGATCTCACATATCATAAAGCACACTTTTATGACTCCCCTAAACAGCATTATCATGAGGGATAAGTACATGTGTGTGAATTTCATGCTTGTAGGTTTTATATTTAAATAAACATATGAGACAAACACGGCCATCAATCTCATAGAGTGATGTTATTTTGATAAAACTGCAAGTGGGTAGTTTGCAGGTTCTGTATTATAAGAGGGATCACGATTGCAGACGACACATCAGGTTGTCATGTTAAAGTGGATATTTCTATTTTCATATGTCAAGTTTTAAAAATGTAAGAATATCATAGAACCCATTCATTACATCTCTTTTATTGTTCTAAAAATTTAAAAAATCTAAATGTGAAGATTTGGTTCTTGAGTTTCTTGTGACAGAATACTTATTTGATAGAATATGCAAGAAAATTCAAATGATACATATGCATGTCTGTTGCCTCATATGTGGATCATATCAGATATATATGTAGGTATATTGAGGGATGCTGTATCTACTTAATGCCATGGATGAATTGTCATCTGTCATAATGAAGGGCACTATAGTGAGGGATGATGTATCTGCTAATGTCATGGATGAAGTGTCATCAAACATGATAAAGGGCACTGTAGTGAGGGCTACTCTACTAATTCAGTGGAGGAATTGTAATTGATCATAATGAAGGGCAATATAGTGAGGGATGCTGTATCTGCTAATGTCATGGATGAAGTGTCATCAAACATGATAAAGGGCACTGTAGTGAGGGATACTCTATTTACTAATGCAGTGGATGAATTTTAATTGATCATAATGAAGGGCACTATAGTGAGGGATGCTGTATTTACAAATGTCACTGATGAATTGTCATTGTGAGGAAGTTATCACTAGACTTAAAATATTGCCACTAGTGTGAAGGTCACAAGGTCAAAATGTCATGGCCACAGAAATAGGTTGGTTATATCCATGGAAAGACATACTCTGAACCAAATTTACCAGTATACATGGAACATCATTCGTGAAAGGATGGTTGATACATAATTGACTTGCGTATAATGCCTGCCCAACCGTAAACAGTATAGATCACTGAAATCTGCCATCATTGTGAACAGTATAGAGCACTGAAATCTGCCATCATTGTGAAACAGTACAGAGCACTGAAATCTGCCATCATTGTGAACAGTATAGAGCACTGAAATCTGCCATTATTGTGAACAGTATAGAGTACTGAAATCTGCCATCACTGCGAACATTATAGACCACTGAAATCTGCTATCACTGAATAGTATAGACCACTGAAATCTGTCATCATTTAATGCACTGTCACATCAGTCTCTTAGCTTGAAACCATAATTATTGTCAACAAGGTAGACTTTTTCTGCCAGCTTATTAAATGACAGATCTTGGTATGTGCTGTTCACAACGACAACGGATCTTGATCTGTGCTGTTCACAACGACGATAGATCTTGATCTGTGCTGTTCACAGTGATGGCAGATTTTGGTCTCTTCCGTTCACAGCAGAGTAAACGAGAAAATGCAGTCGTAGCTGCTGGTCAAAAGAAGTATTGCTGATTGTACTTGGTTACATTTCCAGCAGAATGACTAAAGGAAATATGTACCGCTTGCTTATTCACAGTTTTTTGTTTTTTGTTTTTTTTTTCTTGTTTTTTTTCTTTTTTTTTTCTTTTTTTTTTTTTCAT